>BGPR01005123.1:76448-99033 GCA_013235015.1 Araneus ventricosus
AGTGCTGATTCTAATTCCAAATATAGTGCTGATTCTAATTCCAAATAAAATTCTGATTCTAATTCCAAACGGTGCTGATTCTAATTCCAAACATAGCTTCCAGAACGGTGCTGAGAAACAATCTTTGTATTCCTGCAAGTTTCGGGCTGCCGTCTTCGTTTCTGCTAATTCTTAAGTCTTCCGATGAAACAACCGAAACTCTGAGAAATTTTGGGCAGTCCATCATACCCTAGTTTGCTTGAAACTGCTGTAATGTACGATAAAAATGATGACGCATTAATAAAGAACTGTAGGCGAACGTGCATACTACTGAGAAATTTTAAAGTCAAACTTCCTCTGAAATGAAAATAATCCAATAAATCAGCGATGAAATCTTTATAATACTGCTCTGTTAAGTATATACTTATTCATAGGCATAGTTCTATGATTTTTCTCTTTTTCCTAGAAAATGAGCTTATTTAGCTTTGAAGCATGAATTAGTTAGCAATTTTTCATTTATATCATAGAAACACTCTTGTACTACCAGGTCTAAATTTCAATTCTCCTACAGTGACTTGCATTTTAATTATTTATAGATTCAGTCGACGCTAGAATAATAAGTGGTCACATGAGATCAATCTGTCTACAGTATATTAAAATCTTTTTCTCAAGATAGTAGAAAGCGTATCTAATTGGAAAACCAGAACTAAAACCACGCGGCATAGAGCTGCACTACAGCAACTAAAACGGTTTTATTTTGTCCCGTAACTGCTTTTAACTATTCTTATATACCCCCTACCCAATAGTTATCTGTCGAATTAGATCTTTTGGACGGTGTGCTAGTCTGAAACAGTACCGTTTGATTATTTCAAACTGTTTAAATGTACAATCAATAATTCCTACTGTGAAACAAGGGTTAATTTGACTGGAGTTTGAGGGAAATTAACTTAAAGAATAATAATATTTATCATTTTTGAAAAGAAATTAGTTGTATTCAATGCATTTCTATAAGCCAATTATTTAATTTTTATGATGCCGCTTTTATAATTTCCACAGAAGTAATTTGTTTTTCTTTCAAGCATATAGCATGTTGCATTATTAATGTAATAAAATTGTATGGAAGAAGTGTACTGCGGAACATAGATATGATACCTAATTAAAACAGCACTGAATATTGAATAATAAAAGGGTTTTGGATAGAATGAATAATCAATCAAAATTATCCTTTCAAAACATATGACTATCCCAAAGAACTAAATAACTTGTGTAGGATTTAAATAATCAAAAATATTCCATAACGTTTCAGCATAAATATTAATATAGAATTCAAAGCGGTATAAACTAGGTATGCAATAAGTAATTAGAGATCACATTTTGAAATAGATTTCATTGATTACAAATAAAGTTTCAAAGGAAGTAAATTTGAAATTAAGCAATGAATGCATAAATGTATCATATTGTCAGAACAAAGTAATACTAATTTAAACTTCAATATGATAAATACGTTAATATATTGCTATAAAGCATTGATTTGTCTGTTAATTTGCAGAAAAACAGCACTTGTTTGAGTCAGATTTATAATCAAAATTTTAGATAAGAATGCAGCAACCAATTATCAATGACACGCAACTAGAATTTCATTAATAATTTAGCCGTAAAATAAATTTAGCTTTATTATTTTATAGCTCCAAGTTTAAAATTAAACATATACGTTCAGTGGATAAGAATCTTAATAAAAATACTTGAGGTTTAACTTGTATCAGTCAAATCATCCCAATCTATAGGTATCATCAAAAGTATCCGGACTCTTTCGAATTCGCACATTTTTTCGAATTTCTTCAGAAAAGCTGGACAAACTGCCCTTGAACTTTGACCATGCAAAGAATAGATTTGAACTCACATTTTACAGTGAAGATTTGTTCACTTGGGTATTTAAGGGACCGACCAGAAATTGATAAAGAAGAAAAAGATTTGGGCTCAACCCTTTTTCATAGTAATCTGATAATGATTTGCAACTTCCATAAATGGATTTGTTTACGAGAAATATTTACTTGCATTTTCGTAAAAATAGCAGATATATTAGGGGAAACGCAAAGGTTTTAAAAAAAATTCCCAAATTTTTCAGCATGCTTTTTGCTTATAACATGCAGAGTTTACAGCCAAATTATACGAAATTTGCGGAATATGTGACAATATACTAACAAAGAATTACATTAAAATTGTAAGTAAATATTTTGAATACTCGAGGAAATATAAGTAGTTGTAGTAAATAATTTTGTTTGTGCATATGAGAAACATAGCATAATTTTTCTTTCATAATTTAGATGACAGATATATGTTGATGATGATGATGATGATCCCCGAAGATCAGCAGAGCTATATCAGGTCCATGAGCCTGTGCACCCTAAAGAAATACAAAATCAATAGAGGATTAGAAACAAGATTCTGTTTGGAAAGCCCCAGGCATGCAAGAATATGATAAGGTGTGGCCTGTTCTGCAGTACATTTTGGGCAGATCTCAAAACACGTAGAATTAGCAGAGAAAGTCAAACTTCTGATATGCCTACTAAGGGGAAGCGAGTAAGAGTTGTTTGGTCGCGTCTGCTGCAGTCAATTGTGACAGATATATAGAACAGCTTATATAAAAATTCCAGTTCAATACCGTTAAGATTCTGAAAGACATCGGCATTGCAGCGAGCTGAATTTCTGTTTCTCTCTAAGAAAAGCTAAATGATGAGGTTTTCCTCCCCAAACTGAAATTATTTAAACGTGAATCTTCAAATAGTAATCGTCGAACTGCAATTTAAATTGTGTACTTAATTTATAAGTCTATTCAGCATGTTAAACATTTATACAATTTCATAAAACTATTCGAATATTGTTTTTGTAAAACTGCCAGAAACCGCGATGGCACAGTTACGACTAGGCCGCGATGGCCTAGTGGTAAGGTCTCGATTTCGCGGCCGGAGGGTTCCAGGCTCGAAACCCGATTCCACTGAAGATCCGACGTGTATTGGGCCCCTTGCGCGCTAAATCATACGTAAGGGGCCAAAAGTCCTCCCGTTCGTGTAGTGAGGAAGTTTGGAGAGAGGGGTGCCAGCTGAGGTGCTGTCCTCGTCATCTAACCGCGGGTCAAAAAATTACGAAGTCCGTCCCAAAATAGCATCGCGTTGCTTCAAAACGGGTTAATATAATTATTCTAAACTAAAAACCATTCTAATATTGGAACTTAAATCTTGTCTACAATAAGCTTCATATAGTTTCAAAACATATTTTAATTGAATAAATAGTTTACACCTTTGATTTAGTAATCTGTTAAAAATCTAATACGCCACTTTAAAAGCATTGGTGAAATTTTGTATTGTAAAGTGTAAAATTTCTACTATTTTGGTTTCGAAGTCAATAAGAATTGTTCAGGAATAATCCAAATGCGCCTTTAAAATGTTTTATTATTATGGAAAAGATGATCAAACGTAGAGATCTCGAGGTTTTGATTAAGAAGACGGCAAGAAAAAATTCTTTACCGTATTTTTATTTATAACCGCCATTCTTCACAAGTTCTAAATATTTCTTAAAGTGCTAGTAATTTTAATTAGAAATAATTTTTAGAAAAACGTTATTCACCAATCTTAAATCACATTAGCTACCAAAATGGGACAAAATTTTCCGGAAGAGTTGAAATCAGGTCCTGTGACACTAATTGCCTTTCAAATAATATCACAAAATATATCAATTCATAGATAATTTAACCAAAAATATAGAGAATTAAGTTATCTGTAATGCCGAAAATCGCATTGCAAGTTTTTAAAGCTGATAAGATGTAATTTTTAATGATTTATAGCAGTTATTTAGAATAAATGAAAAATAATACAGTTTAGAAATAGTATACATGTAAACAATCTACCGCCCAAAAAATGAAAGTCGAAATATAAATAAATAAATAAAAAAATGAAAGAAAGTAATAGTAGTTTCATAGGATCAGTCAGATTTAAAAAGTTATTGGCAACTAACAAAACCAAAGTTTGTCGTTCAATTCTAACAGTCTTCTTCCGTTGGATAGCCATTTATCATGAATATTTGCGTCATCTTGTTTCTATCGGATTCATCTACTGAGTAGAATTTATAAAAGGTTCTTTTGCTAAGTGTTTTATGCAGTAGATTTTAACTCTTAGTTAGATGGGGGCTATTATAAGTCTCATGGTACAGGAGGCAATTTCTCAGATCGCACGCTCTTTACAATGTATAAATATTTAATTTTTGCAGTTAAATACCTAAAATAAATGTATTTTTGTGCATATTAATTTATTTTCACAATGTTGCAAATGCATGCGTGAGACACCTTGAAAATCTCTCTCATCGCAAAGACAGGAATCGGTGGATTATTTGTAAGGTCTCGGCTTCGAGAACGGAGGGTTCCAGCTTCGAAACCCGATTCCACCAAAGATCCGCTGTATATGTGGGCAGTTGCCCGTTAAATCATGCGTAGGGACCAAATGTCCTTCCGATGGTGCGGTGCGGAGGTTTGGAGAGGGTGCCCGCTCGGGTGACCTCCCTCTCACCGCGGTTCAAACTGACGAGGTCCGTACCAAAATGGCCCGGTGTTACTTCAAAATTGGGACGCTAATATAATTAATCTAAACTAATGTCTCAACACAAAGACTGAAGGTGTTCGAAGCCACTGTGAAATTAAAAATAATGAGTACCAATATTTGCCGCGCTGGTTTCAGACAATTATTCCCAATCCTCTAATGAATTTCTTTCGCCACGTGAAATCCATTTTGTATTAATCAAATGCAATAGGATACAGTTTAAAGTGTGTAAATCAAAATAAAAGAGGAGAGATAAACTTGTGCTTTTGAGCATACCTATTTACGAGATTTCAGTTACATTGATGTCCCGTTATGAAGCAGTGCGGGGCTATTTTGGGACGAATCTCATCACTTTGAACCGCAGTCAAGTGACGAGGACGATGCCTGAGCCGGCACCCACTCACCAAACATCTTCACCGCACCAGCGGTGGGGCTTTCGGCCACTATGTATGAATTGGCGTGCAGCAGGCCCAAATACATACACGGCATATCTTTGGTGGAATCTGGTTTCGAACCTGGAATCCTTTGGCCCCGAATCCGGAGCCTTACCACTAGGCCACCACGGCCCTGCTTATTTTAGAGAGAAATGTGGTTTCGCGATGAATGATTGGAGCCAAAACCCTATTCTTGCCCACTTCTCGGTTTAGTTCGTTTAGATTAGATTAGTTTACTTACATTAACGTCTCGTTTTGAAGCAACGCGAGGCCCTTTTTGGAATGGAACCATCGTAATTTTGAACCGCGATCAGATGACCACTCTCTCTTGCTCTGGTGTACGTGCTTTATCAACCTTGTGCTTATTTAAAACCGATGACGTGACTCTAGTAGTCATATGTATCGGGGATTCATGGTGGCGTGAGATTAGATGACGAGGACTACTCCTGAGCTAGAATCTCACTCCTACTTCTAGGAGATCTAGGAAGATGGCAATGGCTTCTTGCCGTTTCAGCTATCCGATTTCAAAGAGGAACGCAAGACCTATTTTAAAAGATATTCTTTCGATCATTTATTCCAAAAATTATTAATTAATCTTTCGCGATAGTTAAACCTTTTAATTACCATTTTAATGTTACTTAAATTGGAATCAATAGTAAGCCTGGCAGGAGGTAAGCTATTTACTCTTCTTCCCAACAGCATATGCGCTGGAGTAAGAGGCACAAGTTCCTGAAATTCAGAAAAAACATAAGTTAAAGGGCGAGAATTAAGCGCACCTTTAATAAGTAGGGTCCCTAACTCATCTCGAGACAAAGTAGTTTTGCCTAGAGTTTTTCGGAGGGCAAGTTTCACAGATCGAATGAGTCTTTCATAGAAACCACCCCACCATGCAGCTTTCTCAACAATGAAGCGCCACTGGATTTTGTGGGAGGCATACAAGTCTTTCACCATTGGATGGTTGATGATAATCCATAAGTGTTTTAGTTCTAATTCACTTTTCTTGAAAGTTCGTACATTATCTGACCAAATCTCGGAACACAGACCTCGACGAGCAATGAATCGTCGAAGAGCCAGAAGAAATATTTCAGTGGTCAGATTGTCAACCATCTCCAAGTGCACAGTTCGGGTTACTCCACAGGTAAACAAAACGATGTAGTTTTTGTTGTCACCGTTCTTGGTGTAGAGCGGTCCACCGAAATCTATCCCAACTATAGAAAATGGAGGTAACTGCTCCATTCGAGCAGCTGGCAAAGGTGCAGTAATTTGGACACCTGGCGAAGAGTTTAATCTTTTACGTAATACACATCTTTTGAGAAGGTTTTTCACAGTTTGCCTTCCTTTAATTACCCAATACTTTTCGCGCATTTCTATGAGAGTTTCAAAAATCCCACCGTGAAATACTTTTTTATGCTAGTCAAAAACTAACAAACTCAAGAAGTGATGCTTTGCAGGCATAAGAATTGGATGTTTTTGCAGGTACGAAAATTTCGATTTCTGTAGTCTTCCCTACGTGAATTATCTCATCAGAATTAAGAAAGGGATTCAATTCCAAAATCGCTGAAGTTTTCGAAACTTGTTTTCCTTGCTTTAAATGAGTAATTTCTTCAGCAAAAACGTCTCCTTGTTTTGTTTTTCTCCAATATTTTTCGGCATCATCAAGTTCTTCAGCACTTATTACATCATATCCTTTAATATAATTTCTGGTATTGTGTATGAAGCGAAACACCCAACTTGTAACTCGAAGTAATTTATTCAAGCAACTGTACTTCTTGTTCATATCAAGTAAAGGCGCCGAGTTCGATCGAGCTTCACACAGAAAAGTTTAAATTTCATCTTGAATAATTCTTCTCTCGCCTGATTCACCAGGGGAAAATTTACAATCAGAGCCTTTTGGACAATTTTCTTCCTCCTGGCGAAGCCACTCTGGACCGTGAATCCAAATCGAACTGTTCATAAGCCTTTCGGCGCTTGCTCCTCGAGATATGTAATCTGCAGAATTATCTTTTCCACTACAATGATGCCAATTTACAGGATCGGTATTGGACTGGATTTCAATCACTCGGTTTGAAACAAAAGGTTTCCATTTGGAAGCTGCTCCTTTAATCCAGTGAAGAGCAATTAAGGAATCACTCCACAAATACACTCTAGAAATGGGGAAATGTAAATTCACCTTCCAATATCGTAGAATTCTAGCAGCAATCACGGCTCCCATTAATTCTAACCTAGGAAGAGTTAATTTCCTAAGAGGTGCTATTCGAGATTTTGCTGTTATGAAACTCGAGGAAATACGTCCATCATATGACACATTACGAAAATAGGACACTGCTCCGAATGCTCTAGGGCTAGTATCCGAAAAGATATGCAGTTCTAATTCTTTTGCTTGATTCAACGGAAAAGAGAAATATTTTCTTTCAAATGTCAAGTCTTTCAAGAGATAAATCTGAGAGCATCAAATTTCACACCTTTTCTTTAATTCAGTTGGTAATTCATCATCCCATCCTAAACCATTTTCCCAAATTTCTTGTAGCAAGCATTTAATGATTAAATTAAAGGGAGAAACAAATCCAACTGGATCAAAGATCTTTGCAGCCGTTTGAAGTACACTACGTTGAGAGTTCTTCAAATTCTCGATCATATTAAGAATAGGCTGTACTTCTAATTTAAACGTATCATCTTTAGTATTCCATATTATCCCTAAAACCTTCAAAGGACGCACAATCATACCTCTTTCGTACCACAAATTTCTCAATTCTTCGGAATTAGTTTTAAATTTTCGCAAATTCATGTTCGCATCTTTAAGAATTTTTACAGCACTTTTAGAAAGATCTAAAGATTCATTTACTGTATTTGCGCCGTAAAATAAATCGTCTACATAAAGTGATGAATTAAGCATTTCATAAGCTTCGCTTCGCTCTTGTTTATATTTTCAAATGTGGTACTTAATGGTTGCAGCAAGCATAAACGGACTTGATGTTACACCAAATGGTACTCGCGTCATTCTCAGAATTTTATAAGATTTCGAATCCTGTTTATCTGGGAGCCAGAAAAATCTCAAATAGTCTCTATCCTCCTCAACTATTCCAATTGTTAAAAATGCTTCTTGTATATCACTGCAGAATGCATACTCAGATTCGCGAAATCTCAATAGAACATCGAGGATTCTAGGGTTCAAAGGTGGACCAGGAGTAAGACAGTCATTGAAAGACTTGTGTCCTTTACCTTTCGACGAGGCATCGAAAACCATTCTAACTTTAGTTGTCTCCATATCGGTTCGTACTACTGCAGAATGAGGCATATGAAATGAATTACCTTCATTGTTTGAAGAGCATTCCTCAACAATATTCAAATTTAATTGATCTGCAACAATAGTCGTATATTCATTAAAAAGCCAATTATTTTCTTTCATTCTCATACATAGCTTTTCAAATCTTCGCTTTGCTATCTCGAAGTTATTATGCAATTCGGTCGGATTTTTATCCGTAAATAACTTTGTTTCATATCCCCCGTTTTTAAATTCTAAATTGTTTTCAAAACGCGCAATTAAATTTTCGTCGCATTCAGAAATGTTGCCCGTGTCATTTATTCCCATCGAATCGAACTCCCACAACTGCTTTAAATTTTCATTTAATGCTGAGCAACATTCTATTTTTAAAACAGGAACGTTTTCTACACTATTTAAATCTATTGGCGAGATTCGGCCTTGCACAACTTTTCCGAAAATCATATCAATTACAAATAAGGTTTTAGTTAATTTTTCCTTTTTGCCCGAGTTAATTTCCCAAAAATATTGCGCACCAATTAAGAGAGAAAATTCATTTCCGAATGATATGCTGGCATTTGAAAGCTTTATATTTTTCCTACTAAGCATTTGTATTGATGATTCTTTGAAAGGTGAACTAGAAATGACATCAGTTAACAAGGCTTCTATCTTAATACTTTTTCAGGGTCACGAGAGTTGCAACGAGTAAACTGCACAACTTCATATATTTTTTCTATTGGGTCCCACGAACCGAATACATAAACTAATAGTTTTTATACATAGACTAATAGTTGTACTAGGCATTTTATTGCTAGATGGGGTTCATCTGAATCATCTCCATCACTACTTAAATGTTCTTGAAACTAAAAGTTTGATGTAGTTTTCATAGTTTGAATTTGTTTAAAACTATATTCATTTTCTATTACACCCCTTTCAAAAACCTTTTTTTAATCCAACAGGATATTTGAAATATTTTTTTTTTTCGTATTTTTCCAATATGGTTACATTGGCATATTTATACTCAACATTACAGTTGTACTTATGTTGTACACTTTTGTCCTTTTTAACATTAAAAACTTTCAAGCAAGTACTTTTTTTTCTTTCCATTTTTTTTTTCCTTTACAGCATAAAATTTACCATAATATTAACACGTGAAGATAGTAAATCACTCCTCATTAAATCAAAACAAGAATGGCTGACTTGTATCATAGGATTCTGAGAAAATTAAGAATCAGAAATTTCACGTGCCTATCTGTATAGCATAAAGAGTTTTCAAAATTATTATTTCAGTGTAAAGCTTATATCCAGTGGCGGACTGGGTCTGAAAAGAGTGGTTGCCATGAGGCAATGGGGGCCTTATCACATCTACGTTAATATATTTTTTGATATTATTTATTACAAATATAATAAATTAAAATCAATAAGTTAATATAATCTATTCCTAATCTAAAACTCTATTATATATATTACTAAATACAGTATACACGTGTTATTGAAAGTAATAAATAGCAAATATAAATGTAATTTTATGATTAAATATTAAATAATTTTTGTGGTTGTATAGCATACCGTAATTTTGGAACTATACTGTTATATTGAGAATATTTTAACCAAACTGAAAATAAAGTGCAAATTAGTTACCAATTTAAATTTTTTTTTAAAAGAATAATTGTAACTGTCAAAGATTAAAAACTCAAATGTACCGAAGTGTATTACACTTGGTACACTTCATTAATGGAAACCCAGGAAAGTTCACTAGAAGACTGTGCAAATCTGTTAGTAAGTATTCTATATCCAAATCATCTAGAAATTCCTTTTCATAGCAACGCACAGGAATTCCAAGTTCTCCTCCGACAATGAATTTCTTAATATGGTCTTTAAGATCTTTAGTCGGCACATATCCTGGGGGCCCTAATTCTCATATGTTAAGGGGGCTCACTTGCCATCGGGCAAGCTGGCAACCTGGCCAGTCCGCCACTGGGGGTGATTTGCATAAGTTTAATATTAACTTCAGTGACGTCATGCGATATGTTATCGTGAAGTTAATATTTTGGTACGCAGCTGATCAAGTCCGCTTCTTTTCATAGAATAAATGGGCTATTAAATTTTTGCTCAAAATAGTTTGAAATGAAAATTTTTGCTTTGTCTTTTACTGTATCTATACTTATAAAAGGCAATTATTGTGTGTGTACGTGCGTGCGCGTGTGTGTGTGCGTACGTCTGTGTGCGTGCGTTAGTGCGTGCGTGGGTGCGATGTCCAGACGAAGAATCTATCGCACTTACAGCCTTGAAATTTATCAAACAGGTAGTCTGAATGGGGACTCAATGCACCTATAAGCCGGAATTTTAAAATGTAATCTTGAAATTTTTTTACTTAATATTTTGGGTGGTTTTGGGTAGTTTTGTGAGCTAATTCCTCAATAAAATCGGTTTTGATGATCGGAGGGAGAAAAATATATACACCATCGGAAAGAACAAAAAATTTTCTTTCTAATGAAGTTGGTTTTGAATTTCTAACATAATTTACTGATTATGAGAAATTTTTGAAAAATAGTCACTTTTATGATAATTTTTCAATTTGGATTTCTTAAAATTCTTGCATCCGACGTCTAATAACTCTATCAAATTCAATTTTTTGTCAGCTTATAACTGGAACGATTCTGTCGGATTTGAAACAAGAAACGTTAAAATACCTTCTTTCGTTTTTTTAAAATAATTTTTCCCTGATCAGTTCAAACAGTTTCTTTGCTAGCGAACTTCTCAGCGAGACATTCACCGGAGCGACATTCTTCGTTTCCAGAATGCATTGTTGCAATGTCATTGGTTGGCGGCTAAGAACGCAGGGGACGTCATAACCTTGAACTGAATGACTCAATAATTATTTTCCGCAGTGTCTTGACATGTTTCTTTCCAAAGAAGGACTGCGTATGTCTAAAGTGTTTACAAGCGCAAATGATTTTCTTTTTTCTTTAAAATCACTCTGATTTAAGGGTTTCTTTACGAAATACAAAAAAAAAAAAGGATTCAAACTTACCGCAAACTTCCTACTACCGACGCCGATTTCGTAGGCACATTTTCCTTTATTTATTATCTATATATTAATACGTGAAGAAAAAACTTTGCACCCCTTTTTGAGCACATTGCGCGCACGGAGGAGTTTGAGATTTGGCATAGTTAAAGTTCATATGGAGAAGGGGTGCAGAAAGATAAAATTTATGTATAATATGTGTTACAAATACATTAAATTAAATAAAAGAAAACATTCATTGTTTACGTTCATACAATGTAAAAAATTAGCGGAGTAAATGTGGAGTGGATGATTTTTAATTGATTTAATCCCCCCGCAGTAAAATCCACTCCAGAGGGAGTGTATTTAGATTATTTATACAAAAAAACTCTTCGGATTGAAATACAAAATGCGGATCATTTAAAACTGTCAATGTCAAGCACATATTAGTCTGTGGTAAAACATTCGCACAGAGTAGAGATTGTCTCTAAGGAATTTATATATAGTATGTATTACTAATACATTAAATTAAATCAAATAAAGCATTCATTGTTTACGTTCATACTGAATGTCAAACACATAAATGTCTGTGGTCAACAGTCGGACAACATTTATTTTTTTAACCGCCCGGGTTTTTTGTTTCAATAAAAAATGTATAAAAAAATACGAAGCACGTATTCTTTATTTCATTTTTTGTATACATTTTTTATTTAAATTTTATATAATTTGAAAAAGATAGGCAAATTAACTGTGTAGCCTTCGCGAAACCTGGTCAGTATAGCAATGAAAAAACCCCAAGGAAATGTCAAAAAACGCGTTATTGTTTTTTAAATACGGCTTAGCCAAGCTATACCTCATTTTTCCTATCGTTCGCATTTTTCAAATAATCCGAAAATTAATGCATAATGATGTATTCGCACACGCTCACAGCTGACGTAATAGAGCAAAATCCAAAAAAATTATATGCAATGATTATAGAGGTATACTCTTTGACAAAAGAACCTCAATAACGTTCAAGCTTAAAAATTTAATGAATTACGGTCGAATTTCGGCCGCTGGGCGACCTCTAGTAGATGTTTAAAATGCTGGAGCCGACTGAAAACCTCGTCTTAAATTTGAAACACATTTACATTTTTTGTAAGGAGTAAATTTTATGTTTCATCCATCTAATTCTTAACGTTTTTGAGTTGTCGTGTTCACGTGCACATGGACAGAAATGAGACATTATTCCTGAAATGGCTGGTTTGAATTCTTAGGTGGGAAACAAGGAGATACATAAAAATCTCGATGCCGAGACGATTTTTTTGACGATTAAGACTCTATGTATACTTTCGATTCGATTGAGTAAAAGTATTAAGATCGTACTTCTTGTAAATAATATACTCTTCATATTTTAGTTTCATCTTTAAATAAATTGTTAATGGGATTTTAATCCTCATTTCCAATATTTGTTAAAATCTATAGCTAGGCGCAATGGCAGTAGATGAAATTTCAAAACTCATATTTATTTATTGAAAGTTTCTAAAACTCGTTGAATTTGAAATCTGTTGCCAATCAAATCAAATCTGTAAAAAATGTAAACTCGTATAAAATTTTTAAAAGAACTATCCTTTGACTGAACTTCTTTTAAGCAACACGATCGTTATATTTCAATTTGATAATTATAGAAAACATATGCGGACTGCTAGAATACGGCACCATAAACATTATTACCAAATACAAGAAAATTCCTCCCTCCCCCCCCCAAAAAAAACGTTTATTGTAATTATAATTTGTTGCCACTCAAATAAAATATCGGATAAAATACGAAATGAAATTTTGAAATTGAAGTGAGAGAAGGATTTCTTTTGAGCCGAAATTTATTAGATGTAAAGCATAGTGAAAATATTTCAAAGAATACATTCTTCACATTTTAGTATAATTCTTACAGGAATCGCTTTTAGAATATTATTCTACGATTTCGGGGAAATTATAGTATCTATTTTAAAGAACTGATTATGTTTTTCAAGGAAAACAAGAAAAATCGCGCGATTTCGCCTCATTGAAGCAAGCCAGCCTTCATATTTTGGTTTCATTTTTAAACAATACTAGCAATACCCTCACGGCGTTGCCCGTGACATCCTGAATTTCAACAAAATTTTTGAAAAAGCTTATAATCTTCAGCAAAGGGATTATGACGTCACGTGGTTTCGACGAAATGCATGCTGGGAATAGAACACCACGACCTCGGTTACGAAGAATCGAGGGAAAAAATAAAGCGAAAATATTTTAACATTTCAGAAAAAAATTAATTAATATTCAACCATAGAAGATATTTTAACCGTTTTTGTTTTAAACAAGGGGAATATTCTATTCATTACCTAAAAAAAAAAAGAGATAACTTTATTAGAACGGGGGATGCAGTAAATTTAAATACGAAAACAAAATTTTGTCGGCAAAACTGACTATTTTTTAAAAAATTTCTCAGCATTCAGTAAGTTAAGTTTGAAGCTCAAAAGAAATTCCATTAGAAAGAAAGCGGTTTGTTCTATCCGATGCTGAATCATTTTTTTTCGAACTAAAATCAGAAACGATACTGTGGACAAAAATGTTTCAAAAATCACCCCAAAAAGCACAAAACATTAAATAAAAAAAATTCAAGATTAACTTCTTAAATTCGAGATGCGTTAAGTCACCATTACGACTACCTGTGTGCCATGGCTGTGAGTGCGATAAATTCGTCTGGACATCGCGCGCACGCACTCACGCACGCTCAAAACAAATTTCATTAGAAAGAATATTGTTTGTTTTATCCAATGGTGCATTAATTGTTTTTCAACTACCATTAGAAAAGATACTACATCCGTAAACGTGCCAAAAATGACCCAAAACAACACAAAACATTAAATAAAAAATTATCTTATAATTAAATATTAATTATTAATTTTAAAATTCCCGCTTCGAGGTGCATTCAGTCGCTATTACGACTACCTTATTACCTGATAACACGGCAACAAACGAATTTTCAAGATAGATGAAATGACTTTTCTACGGATATCTTAAGCTGTGAAAGCCTATATCCTTCTCCTATAAAAGCTTATAGAAAAGTAACATGGCACAATAGCATTACTAATTATGCTTTCGGATTTGGAAGATCTATTAAAGTTAGAAAAGGTTTAGGGCAAACATTATTACTCTTCGTAAGTCAATAAAAAATCTGCCAAGGAGTGTAGAGGTGAAAGAAAGGACACAATAGCTCCAGAAGGGAATATTCATCCATTTATAATGTGTTGCCATCAGTGGCCAATCCAGGATGGGGGCCGGGGGGGGGGGGGAGGTGTTAAAAGCTTTGTATCGTCGTGACGAATGTCAAATCTTATGGCTGATGTAAACCAAAACACTTTAATTTTACAGACTTTACTCACCTGACAATAAGAATCATGAAAAACACTACAATACTTTCGATAATTCAACAAAAAACAAAACGAAATAACTAGCAAAAACATGTTTTTTACCGTGTCAACGCTGCAAATACGAGTGGAATGATTATAAAAGTGGGAAAACTTTCGAGCCTGTCAAAAACCCGGAAAAGATCTTTTCACCTTTTTTAAAGGGAGATTAAGAAAAAACAGCTGTAGTGATTTTAAATAAAATAAAGAATTCTCGTCTAGCTCTGAGGAGGGGCTCTGCAGCCCGATGGCCACCCCCCTGGATTCGCCACTGGTTGCCATCCAAATGAAACCTGCTGAAATTCAGTTGTATTAAGTCTCTTTTCATTCAAAATACATAAATTTTATGCAATTTTTTCTCTCTTTTTCACCGAGTGCACCACTTGTATTAAGTACATCCTAGTGAAATAAAAAAATTTCTGTGTATGAAATATGCATTGTCTGCGCCACAGAGAAGGAGCAAAGTTTGGTAAACGCGAGCTCAGGAATTTTTACTACTAGTATAGGGCAAACCGAAAGACGTCCCTCTTTGCTTGAAGATGAAGTTGACCACCGCCCTCCCACTTCCATCCACTGATGCAAGCAGTTGTAAAACTGATGAGTCAGTCTGGTAATTGCCGAGCTCTTCGTAGAGGAAACAGGTTCCTTCGGATCATATTCGCATCACAAACAATTTGTTGTTTTAAAATTATTGAGGACTATTTTTAATATTAAAATGTCTTTACATTTCCGTTATACTTTGCACCGACTTTCATGACTTCAGAAAGAATTTCGAGATTAGTTGCCCGTATTTCTCTAAAATAAGGGTGGGTGGGTATTGATGATTACTAGAGAAAAGTTCCGTAGTAAAATTTGTATCATACTGTAATTTAATAATAAATTATAATTTTTCGAACTTTTGAGCTATTTTTTACACTTGTTATTGCTTTTCGGTATATTTCTATAGAAAACTCTGTTGTATAGAGTTTTCTTGGATAGGGAATTTATCAAAATTAATTAAGCTCTGATATAGTTATTGTATTCTGGTTGTTAAATTTTTTTTAACTATAAATGGTATTCAAATGCTTTAAAAAAACGAAATTAAAGGTGAAAATAAAAGATAAAGTCTTTTTCTTTTCTCAACTTCAAGCTGGAGGTCGTCTGGAGTGGGTCATTCACCCTTCCACCGTGGGTGTTGTCCCCCCTCCCCCGGACAGAGCAGAAAAGGGAAGGCTTGCTATCTGCGTAGAGGGACCCCCTTGGGATCTGTTTTCTGGAATGTGTTTGTATTGCAACCCACAACACGCAGATTGGCAAAAATTTTGGTTTTTGAGCCGCCAAAGAGGGGTGTTTTTTTTTTTAAAAAAAATAGGAACTTGGGGCAGACAGAGGTTTTTGGGCTTCGAAGAAAGGAGAATGCAATAAAGCTGAAGGGGAAAATAGCGGTGTTTTCTCGGGCTAGGGCCCGGGGTGCATGAAGGAAGTGGCGTGCGTTTCTGCGATGTGACAACCCATGCGGACATGGTATAGCTCTGAGAGCCGTACGGAGCGTGGAGTGAAACCTCATATTGGAGCATATCCTTCATTATTCCCTGTCGCAGTTATGGCACATGCCGGCGATCATCACCGATCAACCCGACGAGAAAATGCACGAGCATGTTATTTATCGTGTGTCAAGACCCATTCCCGTTATGGGATCGAATCACGTAGAATAATAGCGTGATGAGGCCACAGCTACATGAAATGCATACTGCGTGAATTTTGCTTTCTCCCTATCATTACTGACAGCGGAACCACCAGTGCAACAAAAATTAAAAAAATCAAAACTCATTAAACTTGTGACCTATGAGACAACTGCCAGATCCTATGCGCAGGTATAGACAAAGTGAACAATATTATAATCTGTGGGTTTGTGTTCCTGGATTCTTCACGTGATGCTGCTGATACAGTTAAGTTTTGACTTACTATTTTGAATTAAGTTTTAAGCAGTTATAAAAGATTCTTGTTGTAGTGAGCAGGATTGTTCTGCTATGATGCATCTATAGATAAATTAATATTGATATGATTCCGCTAAAGGTTGATTAGCATTAAAATTCCTAATAAGTATTATGTTCTATTTATTTTAATCGGATGAAGCTTGAAAATGAAGTAGTTATTTCCAGATGTGTTATATTGAAATTTTATTTGAAATAAGGTAAATAAGTTTCTATAACATGAGTTATGATAAAGTTAGTTGGCAATGTAATGCATCATATATATATCGTCCTTACATTTAGCAATATTGTACTGTTAAAAAAATATGGTAAATAAGGATTCATGTCAATTGAAATTAAGAAGTTAATTTATTATTAGTACATGTTATCAATATTTATTTGTAAAAGCAAGACATGATTTTATCGATATTTGTCAGAAGATTTTGTTTTTATTTGTCAGTTTATGGATCAGTATGATATTTTTAAAACCGTGTGTTTTATTTGGAAGAAACAATGTTCATTCATAATAGACATGTTTGTTAATTAATGAAAAGAAAACTAGTATAATAATAGGGCGAGTTGGTAAAGTATTAACAAGAATATGAATCAAAATATAGATTAAGTTAGGTAAGGATTAAAATTAGTAATTAAACTGTTAGTGGCCACTATTTAAAAATTTCTTTTATATGAGTTTGATATTAATGAGATAAAATTAAGGTGAATTGATATTAATGAAAAAAAAATTAATTTGAATCAATGCTGAGGATGCAGTAAAGATAATTGAATTTTGAGTGTGGATGAGGTGTTGAATTAATATTCATTTCTCTTGTATAATCTGGGTCGACCCTAAATGTATAATTATGCTTGTTGTGTTTTATTATAATTTCTTTTATTATGTTCATTATTTTATGTGTTTTTTTTGTCATCGTGCATATGTAGTAATAATTCTGATTTTTATTCAATAAGATTAGGATATGTAATTTGTGTGGTAAAATGGTGGAGTTATTTTTTTATATAAATAAATGTCATTAGTTTAAAGTATTTTCGTCTCTGATTTATTTGCCACCTCTATGACAGTGATGGAGGTAACTATTTGGTGTAACCTGGGTTAAAGATGAAAAATATAACATCTAAAATTTTTATAAATATAAGACACAACGCAACTAAAGATCTTTATGAATTGTTTTGGTATTGAATTTAGTGATCATTTTATGGATAAATTAAGAACTGAAATTAAATTGAAGTTATGCTAAATTGTGACTAGAAGGGAATTAATTATTTAATTATTTGTTTGATCAAATGCTATTAAACTTGGCTTGCACATGTAAAAATGATTTCAGATCTAAGATCCTAGGAATCTAAAGGTAAGTAAATTTGAGTAAATGGAGTATTGTTATTTTGAGTTATCTGAATACAGAGAGTAAGAAGGTATATAATCAGTAGTAAATTAAAAAGTTTATAATTTGGTATTAATTTAAAAGTTCATAAATTTGTATTAATAATAATAATAATATTATAAAAAAACAAATTAAATTTAAATTAAAAATCTTTACCACAACTCACTTTGTGAAATGTTAGATATATTTATTGAAAAACTGGGTGGGAATGTGAAAAGAAAATAACTTTTATAAATATCTGATTATAGTAAACAGTATAAGTAGTGGCAATTTGCTATCGAAGCACTGAATTAAAATTTAAAGGAAATACATTGAATATTAGAGGAAACAGGACTATTTGTAGTAAATAATCTTTTACTGCGCATGTGTGTTTTATTTGACGACGTAAAAGGAAGACAACATTCGGGCTCTAATTTAACCCCCGGTCAGGGCTTTTTAAGTTTGGATGATCTTAGATCTTAGATTAGAGATCACCTGGATGGGCACGTAGGAGTTCAATTAGAACAAAAGAACAAGCAGCCCATGTCACAAGTATTTCCCACTGGAATAATCACATGCAATGAATACGAAGTGCCAGAGTCCATAAAGGAACGCGTCGTCGGCCCAATTAAAGTATATCCTTCAAAGTACTGGGACACCCACCCTGTGAATGTGAATGATGAAACTATATACATAGGCTGTGTGTTACGAAATTTATTGCTTGCAGAGCCTGGGGTTCATCGACACATATCGCTGCAAGTTTCAAAATGGTGGCGAAAGGAGTGGTCGAATAACTGTTCATGTTCACAGGTAAAATTATTTCGTTACATTCAAATTCAAAATTAATTTCAATTTTTTTTAAGTGTAAGAATTGTATATGTGCATGGTATGTAGCTGGCTCCAATTATATCAATTCCTTATTACAAAAATGAATTTATTTTCCAACATTCAAATACAACAACATTTTCACCCTATGAACCGCGCCTGATCTCCTGTCGACGATTCGAATCATAATAGAAGAAGTTGAAGTAATCGAACGAATCAGTTTCGATTACGATTAAGATTAGTTTCAGATTACGTCGCACTAGATCAAGATCGGCCCATAGGTTACAAGTATTTGTATTCACTACAAAGTATCCCCCAGTGACGAAGGAAACGAAACTCACTGGGTAGTGGATGTAATCATAACGTAAGTAAGTAATACAAGTAAGAACAATTTGAACAATAAGAATTTTTTTAGTTACATAAAAAATTAATTATAACATAAAAAATTTGCAAACATTTTCCTTAAATTTACTCGCACAGTCTTTTAGGAAAATGAACATGTCTCCCATATCTAGTTATTCTCACATTAGAAAGGTTTTCATTACTTTCCTGCGATTTTCTGTTTGAGAATTGATTTTGAATCACTTTTGGTGTTGCTCTGGGAGAAATTGTCTCTGAAAATTCGTAAGCAGGTTTGCATCTGTCTATAGTGACAGTTACATTACGGCCATTTAAATCAATGACAAGATTTTTATCTGTTCGACTTTTGACTATGTGAGGCCCAGAATATGGCGGAGTTAAAGGAGGTCGAACTTTATCAATTCTTAGAAATACATGTGAACAAGATTTCAAAGATGGATTTACAAAAAAAATTAATAATTACCGTGATAAGTGGGATTAGTTGGATTAAGTTTCCTCATCATTAAAATGAGGTTGGATACATAAGTGGGTGTTGCAGTTGCATTTACAATAGAATCGTCTCTTAAAAGATCAGACGGTAAACGCAATGTAGTTCCGTATACAAGTTGAGAACTAGTAGCATTTAGATCCCTTTTGATGGCAGTTCGCAATCCTAACAAAACCACGGGTAATGTCTCTGTCCATTTTATATTTTCGTGAGCCATGAGAGAACTCTTAAGGTGTCGATGTAATCTCTCAATCATACCATTTGATTGAGGATGGTAAGACGAAGAATGTATCCTATGACTACCTATCATGTTTGTGAGTTCACGAAAAAGTGTGGATTCAAAATATCTACCTTGGTCGGTAGTGATTGTTAATGGAGTTCCAAATCTGGATATCCATCCATGTACAAGAGCATGTGCAGTTGTCTCAGCTGTCATGTCAACAGTAGGTATTACCTCGGACCATCTAGTAAATCTATCTATAATAGTAAGACAATATTTCTTACCTTCAGAAATAGGAAGCGGTCCTATGTAATCGAGGTGAATGTGAGAAAAACGAGCATCTGGTTCAGAGAATGTGCTTAGTGGAGCTTTGGTATGCTGAAATACCTTTGCACGCTGGCATTTAGTACAAGCACGAATTCTATCTCTAATATCAGATTTCATTTTTGGCCAAATGAATCGTTTGGATATTAAATTTGAGGTAGCTGATGTGCCAGGATGAGATAGGAAATGTACATTTTCAAATACAATTTGCCTATATGCTTTAGGAATAAAAGGTCTTGGTTGATTAGTTGACATATCACAAATTAGATGAATATCCTCCAAGGGAAAATAATGTTTTTCTAACTTTAAAGATGAGTTAGATTCAAGTAGTTGCTCTAATTCAGAGTCATTTAGTTGCTCTTGAGCAATTTTTTTATAATCCAAGTTTGGAAGAGCTGTGATAGCATCGATTTCGATTCGCGAAAGCGTGTCTGCAATTATATTATCTTTACCATTAACATGACGGATGTCAGTTGAAAATTGGGAAATATAATCTAAATGTCTAAGATGTCGAGGGCTACATTTTTCTGGTTTTTGTTTAAATGCAAAAATAAGGGGTTTCTGATCAGTATAAATAGAGAAATTCCTACCCTCAAGCATATGACGGAATTTTTTTATAGATGCATAAATTGCATACAATTCGCGATCGTAGGTGGACCAGTTTCTTTGACTTTTACTTAGCTTCAACGAGAAAAATGCAATTGGTTCCCATTTATCGCCGGACAATTGCATCAATGAACTTCCTATAGCAAGGTCTGATGCATCCGTCCAAAGACTTACAGTCGGCAGAAAAAATATATGAGCACCGTGACCCCTTCAAAAATTTGTCAGAAATGAAAAACGACTTTTCTCAGGTGGATGCACAAGGAATTCAAGTCCCTATGAAATAAAAACAAACTCATTTATCACCTTAAAAATACATTTATTTCCCAAAAATCATTAATACAATCACACGAAATTTACATTTATTTACAAATAAAATATTTACAAACAACTAGGGGCGGACACGCAGGTCCAATGGATACGTCACTGAAAATACATGTTGTTTCCTGGGACCTGCAGTGCAATGCGTTCTCAAGTCCAACGGTGAGTCATCTTGCGCTTCACCCCCAACAACGGGCAATTCGGATGGAATTGTAATTGTTTCTGAAAAATAATTGTCCGGTGGAGGGGGTACACCAGAAGGCAGAACGACGTTTCTTTGCATGCATGGAATAGGTTCCAGTGCACATGCAAATTCCTCCAAGAGTTTATTAATATCCTCTTGGGGTGGCTCACTGTACAAGACTTCATTCCATGCATTTTCTTGAATAATTGGATTTTCAAAAAAGTAAATTTTATCCGTGGCGTTGAGTATGATTTCAGTCGTCGGCAAAGGTTCTTCGGGCACAAATTGTTCATGTACAGTCTTTTGCCTTTTAGCCGGCGCCTGCCCAACTCTGTCCTCAGGACGTATCATCTTGGGTCCTTTCGGGCTCGGCGGGGGCAGGTCGTACTCGTCCAGTTTAAAAGACGAGTGCGTCCTGAAATCGGTCAATTCCCTCACACTTTCAAAGTCCATCACGTCCACGGCAAACATAGTCTTTTGTACCGTCAGGATCAAATAATTGATCCCGGGAGGAACGACGTAGGTGGAACGAGGTCTCAATACGTATCGGTCGTACAAATATTCATCCCGTTCCACCAGGCTGCGGCGCATCTTGCAGGGCTTTGGCGTGTAAACGTCTTTCATGGCCTCCAGAGCCCTCTGCTCGTTGAAATGGAACACGAGCATGGGTGCGGCAGACGTCTGAAAGACGTGTCCCACTCCTGGAGGCACAGTCCAAAAACCAAAGGTAAAGTACTGCTTGACGACAAACAAATTATCCATCTTGAAGCTTATCCGTTGGTCCGAGTTCTTTTTAGTCTGCGTCGGGTTTGATCTCAGTTTCTTGCAAACCTTTCTGAAATTGACCCGGTTGGCCTCAAAGAACGGAACCTTCGCAGACTCCAGCACGCACCGCTTAAAGTTGTCCCGGTACAGAGAATTTTTACTCCAGTTTTGCGCCGGGTGATGAAAAATTCTGCTCGTAGCCAAATCCAGGTAAGGTATGAAGGCTTGCACTCGGCCCTGATCCATCAAGCTTTCAAATGCATCCCACTTGCCGTTTTGCTGCGGCACGGCCACCAGGCATTGAGAAGTTTCGGTAGGAAAGGCATCCATGGTAGTTGAAGCACTGAGCGGTAATGCGGTCTCAGCAACGAGTGAAGAGCGTGTGGCGAGTGCGTCCTTTTATACTCTGCTACCCGGAAGTAAAAGCGGGGAAACAAACCGGTTTGAACTGGTTACGTTCCAAGTCGTTTTC
>BGPR01005124.1:9723-69427 GCA_013235015.1 Araneus ventricosus
TGAAATCATGTTACTGTATAGTAATTTAACAAAAGATATCAAAAATTGAAAAGTTGAAAAATTAAATTCGTCCCAAGCCAGGAGTAAAATTATATTACTGTATAGAAATTTAACAAAAAATTTCAAAAATTAAAAGTTAAAAAATTAAACTTTGTATTAGACAGAATGGCACAAAAATGCTGCAACATCCAATAAAATACAAAAGACAGATATTTGAATACACAAAAAAGAAAATACCGAAGAAACAAAAGAGGTAAACAATAGCGGTAACAATACACCTTTTGCGCGCCAACGCAGCAGCATCCAGTGATTGCATCAACAATATTGTACATAATTAATTAACAAATTACTATAGAATCAAACAACAAAAATCATGCTCTAATAAAAATTAAAACATTTTAAAAGAAAATAATTAGAATGGAAGAAATGGAAGAGAACTCGAATGGCGATTTTTTTCTTTATTTCAGTTATTGAATAAATTCAGGCCACAGAGGGAATCATTTTTGACTATGTAGCCATTCCCTTGACAGAAAATTTATCCATATTAGAACTCCGGTGGCGAGTGGCCTTTGAAAACGTTCGCCATTCGAGTTCTCTTCCATTTTTTCCATTCTAATTGTATTTCTTTTAAAGTGTTTTATTTTTTATTAGAGCATGATTTTTGTTGCTTGATTCTATAGTAATTCGTTAATTAATTATGGACAATATTGTTGATGCAATTACTGGATGCTGCTGCGTTGGCGCGCAAAAGGTGTATTGTTATCGGTATTGTTTACTTCTTCTGTTTCTTCTGTATTTTCTTTTTTTGTATTCAAATTACTGTATAGTAAGATATTTCTGTTATCCGTCACGCGGTGACAGTTAATCGAAGTTTTACTGTATAGCCTTCTTTAACCCTCTGAGAGGTTAGCTATTTTGATGTACTAGCTTTCAAGTCTTGAAAATTTGCTTTTAAATTGAATAATTTGATCTTTATTAAATTTAGTCAAGTCTCTGAAATCTTAAGAATGTTTCATCCATGGTAGTTTAAGAAATTATACACATGGACATGAATACCTGCTTCTGAACTCAATATAAGAAACGAAAAAATACGTCTGAAACTCTTAGAGGGTTAAGAGTAGCAGTTTTCCCAGGTAAGGCGGAAGCTACCCTAGAATATTATCTAACAAATTAAGATGGGAGCACTATTGACCCAGTTTTATTGACAATTGTCATTTAGGCATGAATTCTATAAGACAATAACTCTGAAATAGAAATAACCAGAGGGCGCATCTCGGTATTCCTCGTTTGTGGAAACGTGCCATTGCGAGAACAATGAACTGCAGTTCACGTGTTTCCAGGTGGGCTGGAATCCAGCAAACGATGACTCAACTCATCTCGCACTCCGGAGAAAGCACTATTTCAGCCCCGATCTGACGATTGCTATTGCGCGATAATGAATTGCCGCGCTAGGAAGCTGTTTCCCTCTTGGAACCAAATTAATAAGTAAAAGGAACGGGAGCAAATGTTCTCTGGGGGAAACATAGATTTGGCTCGTTGATAGAAGAGACTAAACAGAATTCAAAGGTATGAATCACGGCAAAGCCAGCCTCATTCATTCTTGTAAAAGGTTCGGAGAAACCTAGAATCAAAATCGTTTTCTTCAACCCGAGATTTTTACATTTTATATACTCGCAAAATCTCTTTTGGTATAAAAAGATCCGCATCCCGTTTTTGGTTGAAAATTGTTTAAAAGGAGCCCAAACATGTGATTATGTAAGAAAAAAAACACTCAAATGAAGCTCAAATTTATTTTATACAAATGCTTCATTTGTTACTTTTAAGATTACAAAGACTAAGAAAAAAACACGCAAATGAAGCTCAAATTTATTTGATACAAATGTTTAATTATTTGTTATTTTAAGATTACAGATTAAGAAAACACGCAAATGAAGTCTAAATTTATTTGATACAAATGTTTGGGTTGTTTGTTATTTTAAGATTACAAAGACTAAGAAAAAAACACGCAAATGAAGCTCAAATTTATTTGATATAAATGCTTCATCATTTGCTATTTTTAAGATTACAAAGACTAAGAAAAAAACACGCAAATGAAGCTCAAATTTATTTGATACAAATGCTTTATCTATTTGCTATTTTTAAGATTACAAGACTAAGAAAACAAGCAAAGTGAAGCTCAAATTTATTTTGATATAAATGCTTCATCCTTTGCTATTTTAAGATTACAAAGTCTAAGAAAAAACATGCAAATGAAGCTCAAATTTATTTGATACAAATGCTTCATCATTTGTTATTTTTAAGATTGCAAAGACTAAGTATTGTAAACGTCAAAAAATTCAACCTCGAGATTTTGATGCATCTCAATTAATTGAAATTAATGAGCCAATACCATCTTTAAATTAATCATGTCTGTCTGTTCATGAAATTACAAAAATCTACAAAATGGGAAGGGCTAAAATGGGGCACATTTGGTGTGTGGTCTTATTTGATAAGGTGACTAAACTGTCCTCTTTAGGGGAGCATACAGTCCTCCTATTGTCAGTTCTGCCTTCCTCGAAAGTCGTCCTCCTTTCAATACTTGAAATTAGAAGACTGAATGCACATTTAAAATCTCCTGAAAAAATTCACATAGGAAAACAAATACCTATGAAATTGATAAAAGATGGTGAAAATATCTGTCGCATGTCTCTAGGAATTAAAGCAGCAGCTGAAAGGGTGCTAATGGATTCTCACTTGCTAATGATTTTGACATGTGGAGAAATCGATTGAATGTTGATACCTTAGGCACACACTGTAAAAAATATCCGTTTCTTTCTTCCTTTGGACTTTTTTTCCTTATTATTTTACTGTTTAAAAGCTGTTTTGTTGACAAAACTGGTTTTCACCGTTTTCCGCTCCAGCCATAAATGGTTTGGGGAAACCGTTCAAATTTATTTTCGTCATGGGCTTGCATTGCTTTCTGTACGATAACTTTCCTTTCTTAAATGTAATTTCACAGACCTATTTCATGTTTTTAATAGGTTCCATCTCCGCTATTGTTTACATGCTGCAGTAACCTGCTGTCACTCATGGAAAGCTTAACCTTAAAAAAACACGTGTTCTGGCAATAGTTGATTTTTTACACCACTAGGTGGCGCCATCAGAGCTATAGTGTGACTTTTAAAACTCAAATAGGTTATTTTACTTCATTTTATGAAGTCTCCAGATCTAGTGGCCAGAGTTGACTGCCTTTATTTCCTATGAACGCGGTTTCATAGCCGGCTCGGAGGAGTTAGAAGTTTGCCACCATCTTGCATCGAAATCGTCCAAGTAAGTTCAATTAAAATTATATTAATTAAACTAACTGAAATTACTACCAAGCCTTTGATTAATTAATATTCCTAATTGATACACATCAAAGCACATTTCAACTCTTCAATGGTGAAGGAAAACAAATTAACTCAGTTGATGACGTCACTTACTTGATGACTAATTTTTACGGAGAAACTTAATTTCATACTTGCAAAAACCGCTAGACTAATGGATTTATCGGGCCTTACGGTTTTGCCAACCAACCCAATCACAGTTTTAAACCGTAAATTTTACGGATTTTTTTTACAGTGCAATTTACAAGTTAAGTCTACTCTGACGGATATTTCTTGTCTAGATATTTCCAATATAATATTAGAATATGATACATTGGACAAAAAAAATATTCATTCTATGGAAAAGTGCTGATCCCTCAGGAGGGAGCAGAGAGAGAAGGAGAATCCCCTTTTCAGTAACTCCCAGGCTTCTTTCTCCTCGGCAAAATAGCAAATAGTTTATGTTGTCCACTAACCCTTTCTGTGCAGGCCGAGACGAAATTGAACCACAAGATCTTTTATCTCTTGATAAAGGCCCCTGGCAGGAAGAAGGATAAGACCTCGGCGCAGGAATTGATCGAGTCCCTGCAGGTGGCTAAACAACGCTACTTTGTTGTTATTCGAGATTTTACCGTTGTAAAACTGAGGGGATAAGCGAACCTGTCCTTGTCTCTGAAGAAAAGAAAGAAATGTCCCAGGTGCCCACCTCAATCCATAGCATGTTCCAGGTCTAACTTAGTAACTTAGGCTCCACCATAATGCTTCAGCGAGTTTTACTTTACTCAGAAATTCTGCCTTTCCTGTCACAGTTGTATCCCAGTAGTCCTTGTATTGAAAATATTAAGTCAAATTCTTAAAGAACTTAGTCTATGAGTTTGAACCAGTCGGAGTGAGGAATAATGCACGATATTATTGAATTGCTAAAGCTAAAGATCGCCACCGAATGCGACTGGCCATTAATTCATATTAGGAAATCTCATTGTCGGAGGAGAATTTGAAAACCGGCATATTACTTCCTTTCAAAATGGAAATGTTGGAGTATTTGACAGATTAATTATTAATATGTGTTTGAAATAGCTCATCGAATAGAATGGGCCAGGAGTTTGCCTTGATCGGGATTGCCCAACAGGGGGGGGCACAATGACCTGCTGTCAAAGAGGACGAGTGTAAATGAAATTGGTCCCAAACTTTCACTGATTATCGACTAACCACAGCTGAATACCCTCGTAACAACATTATCCTCGATTTGGGGCCTGGCCGTCCTCTGGCGCCACCCCTGCATCTAGTGAACTCCATAAGTGTGTCGACTTTGCTCCCAATGAAATGGACCACAATGTAATAAATACACTTCCTGTAATTTGAGCTGTTAATCTTCGAAATGATAGAAATATTTTTTTTAAATTGAAATAAGTAAATTTGCACTTTATTTTCAGTTTGCTAAAAAATTCTGAAAATTACAATATAGTTCCAAAACTTACAGTATTCTAATACAACTACTAAAATTAATATTGTTTATCTCTAAATATAAAACTGTATTTTATATGTAGCTTCTCTTATCAATAATGTGTATAATACATGTTATACTATAATTAGTGTTAAATATAATACATTTTAGATTAGGAAGAGATTAAATTAAATTATTATTATGATTAATTATTATTATTTACAATAATATAATTAATTGTCTACATATTAATTCTATCGAATATATATCTGGCAAATAAACAGAGAAAATATGATGTGTTGTATTGTGATGTGATAGGCCTCTCATTGACTCATGGCAGCCAATATTTTCTAGACCCAGTCCGCCACTGGTGCTGATGTAAAATAATACTATTAGCATGTATGCATAATTGCAATTTAAAACGTGTTGGCATATGTTTTATTATATCTATCATGTTATAGTGTATTATATATTGCTGTAAATGAACAAATGTTTTTTATTTACGATATTTTCCTGATTTATTTATGTCCTCTCCTTTCATTGGAAAAGTTAATACCTTATAATTGAAGATATCTGTTAAAATTTGGTTGAAATCCGTCGTTAGGAAGTCTATCTGCCCGCGTGCATAGGTGGTCCAAGAAAAATCGTGTAGACCTTTTTTCTTTATGTCAGATGTGTTATTTGCCTATCAGTAAAATCCCGGACATTTAATTCAAATCCTGGACATTTTTCAAACCGAAACAAGTAGTCGAAATCCGTGACTATTGACTAATGGCGATTGGTCACCATAATTGAAAGCATATTTATTAGAAGATAGTTTCAGAAGCTGTAGTGAAGTCAGCAAATTTGATCTCACGGAACGCGAAACCGATTGTATTTCCAATCAGATATATTCCCACACTACTTATAGCAATTTATTTGCAAGACAGCTGATTTGTTACCACTTGATTTGAATAATGACCATGACTTCCGATAATACAAGTAATTGAAAAAACAGACCACTTATTCACCATGACTGTAAGCAATTTATGATATCGCTACTTATTTCCATTCCATCTCCACCAAAGAAAAAGAAAAATTATCGTTTGGTGGATAAAGAACACCTGCCGTCTCCTAATTAAAAATTCTCTCACACCACTTCTGAAAGGAATCAATTATTCAGAATAATCAGCGTCAATAACAATAAAAAATGGCTGCAAAAGCGGACGTTAAAATTCCCTTGTTGTCGATAATGGAAGAATGTTCCTCATCACCCACCTGTGCAAGGCCTAGATCCCTCAGAGCGGCTGCTGTTATCAAGAGGGCGCGTGTTCCATCTCATCACGTATTCCAGGCAGACACCTCGGAATATTTATTTGCCGCTGGATCTTACTTGACCTTGCATTCGTATCAATCACACTTCAGAGATTAGAGATATTTTTGTTGGCCTTTTTTTTCCCTGCCCTCCGACATACAAGCAAAGACGTGATCTTTTAATGTGCTTTTATGTGCCCTCATATTCGGTTTTATTGCTCCGCCTCTCTAACTGGACTCTAAAAAACCTCGAAGATCCATTGCCGTCCATTCTTTTAAAAATGTTGTCATGGCGTGCTATGTTTGATGTTTCCGCTCTTTTTTCCCTCGCTGATGAGCTTCGATGAAATTTCGAAAAGAAATAATTAAATCTAAACTGTCATGATCTTATCTATCATTTGTCAGGAGCTGTTTCAAAATATATAAAATTGCATTTTCTACAGAGATGGATAATTTAGCTCGTGAGCTGTTTCAAAATATATAAAATTGCATTTTCAAGGAGATGGATGATTTAGTCAGAGCTGTTTCAAAATATATAAAATTGCATTTTCAAGGAGATGGATAATTTAGTCAGAGCTGTTTCAAAATATATAAAATTGCATTTTCAAGGAGATGGATAATTTAGTCAGAGTTACTTCAAAATATATAAAAAATTGCATTTGGCGATATTTGGATAATTTAGTCAGAGTTTGCTCTAAATATATATAAAATTGCATTTTCAAGGAGATGATGATTTCCGCACAGAGCTGTTTCAAATATATAAAATTGCATTTTCAAGGAGATGGATAATTTAGTCAGAGCTGTTTCAAAAATATAAAATTGCATTTTCAAGGAGATGGATGATTTAGCTGTGAGTTGCTCTAAACATATATAAAATTGCATTTCAAGGAGATGGATAATCTATCAGAGCTGTTTCCAAAATATAAGCAAATTGCATTTTCAAGGAGATGGATAATGAATAGAGCTGTTTCAAAACATATAAAATTGGTATTTTCAAGGAGGATGATAATTTAGTCAGATGTTTCCAAAAACATATAAAATTGCATATTTTCAAAGGAGGATGGATAATTTGTATTGAGCTGTTTCAAAAATATATAAAATTGTATTTTCAAGGAGATGATAATTGTGAAGCGCTATAATAAAGAGCCATCATCGACATTCAAAGACAACTGTGAACTATTTATCATCATTAAGAAATGATAGAATTGTGTGTTTTACTTTCTTGATTACGAAGCATTAATAATCGCCATGTCTGGTACTTATCTTAAACACGTACTCGATTTTCTACACTCTTCTATGAAACTACACAAAATTGAGCCATACTTACTAAGATTGTTAATATTCACTCGTGATGATGATTGCTTATCAATTGGATTAAAACGATGGTTTACGTTTAATTATTATGACGATTTGTCTATGCCACTATGCCAAATTTGAATATTCCATGCATATTGAGTTATTACTTTGTCGATCGCTTTACACACCCATTAGTCCAGCAAATTGATTTCCAGTGCGCTATAGTGACTAGAATTGAAAATATTTTAAAAAAATAACCTTATAAAAGAGTTGTTAAAATATATCTTTATTAGAGGTGAACTTAAAAAAATAGAACAGTTTATTCAACTTTATTTTAATTTATAATTAGTTATTGTAAATAAATATTATGGAATCATGGAACCAATATTTTCTAAATTCACAACCGTAAACGCTACTAGTATGAAATGAATATTTAATTAAATTTAATCGGTTAACTGAAAATTGTCTGAAATATTAGAATAGTGCGCTCTCTTTGCAAGAACACTGCTTAAGCAAAATCTTCAAAAACTCTGGGGCATGAGGAAGTCAGTGAAAAATAGATTACAAAATACCATTTTTACAAACATGAAACATGTCAGGTCAAATAAAAGTGTGTAAAAATTGTGGAACTGAAAGGAAATTGAAAGTAGAACAGCTATCAAATTGCCGGTAATTATTTTTTTTAAATCTTATAATGGGGTAAAATTTATTTTCTTTGCATAATAGTTTGTGAGTTATCAAAAAATTATGGAATCAAAAAATAACTCTGAGATAATTTGTCATTGGGGAAGGCAATTACCGACTCCAGTCCAAATAGTTTGGTTGTATAACACACAATCGCGATCATTTATGACTATGCTTTATAAGATATCTTTATTTGGAATTATACGAGAAAGTCGAAGGGAGAAAATTCCCTCCCTCGACTTTCTTTTTATAAAAGCATAAAACATTGTTTTCATTTTCTCCCAGACATTTATTTGGAATTATACGAGAAAGTTTGAGGGGAGAAATTCTGTTTTCTTTTTTATAAAAGCATAAAACATTGTTTTCATTTTCTCCCAGACATTTATATTTGGAATTATACGAGAAAGTCGATGAGGGAAATTATGGTTTTCTTTTTATAAAAGTATAAAACATTGTTTCTTTTTCTCCTGAGATATTTACTTGGAATTATACGAGAAAGTCGATGAGTGAGAAATTGCGGTTTTCTTTTTTATAAAGCATAAACATTGTTTCTTTTTTCTCCGATATTTACTTGAAATTATAATGAAAGTCGATGGAGTGGAAATTCGCGGTTTTCTTTATAAAAGTTTACAAAACATTGTTTTCATTTTTCCTAGATATTTACTTGAATTATATACGAGAAAGTCGATATGTGGAAATTCGCGGTTTTCTTTATAAAAGCATAAAATATTACTTACTTTTCCGAGATATTTACTTGAATTATATTGAGAAAGCTGATGAGTGGAAATTGCGGTTTTCTTTTTATGTTATTAAAACATTGTTTCCTTTTTTTCTCCGAGATATTTACTTGAAGTCTATATTGAGAAAGTCGAGGAGTGGAATCTGGCGGTTTTCTTTTATAAAAGCATAAAACATTGTTTTCTATTTTTCCGAGATATTTACTTGGAATTATACGAGAAAGTCGATGAGTGGAAATTCATGGTTTTCTTTTTATAAAAGCATACAAACATTGTTTTTCTCCTGAGGATATTTACTTGGAATTATACTGAAAGTCGATGAGTGGAAATTCGGTTTTCTTTATAAAGCATAAAACATTGTTTCTATTCTCTCCTTAGATATTTACTCTTGGAATTATATACGAGAAAAGTCGATGAGGGAAATTCATGGCTTTCTTTTATAAAGCATAAAACATTGTTTTCATTTTCTCCAGAGATATTTTACTTGGAATTATATTGAGAAAGTCAGATGAGTGGAAATTGGGTGGTTTTCTTTATAAAAGAGAAACATTGTTTTCATTTTCCAGATATTTACTTGAATAACTATACGGAGAAAGTCGATGAGGAAATTGGTAGTTTTCTTTTTATAAAAGCATAAAATATTTCTTTGTTTTCATTTCTTTCCGAGATATTTACTGGAATTATACGAGAAAGTCAGATGAGTGAACAAGGCCTTTTATAAAAGCATAAAACATTGTTTTTTTTTCTCCGAGGATATTTACTTGGAATTATACGAGAAAGTCGATGAGTGGAAATTCGCGGTTTTCTTTTATAAAAGCATAAACATTGTTTTATTTCCAGATATTTACTTGAATTATACGAGAAAGTCGATGAGTGGAAATTATGGTTTTCTTTTTATAAAAAGCATAAAACATTGTTTCCCTTTTTCTGAGATATTTACTTGAATTGATGAGAAAAGTTTGATGAGGAAATTAAGTATTTTCTTTTTTATAAAAGCATAAACATTGTTTTCATTTTCTCCTAGATATTTACTTGGAATTATATTGAGAAAAGTCGATGAGTGGAATTATGGTTTTCTTTTATAAAAGCATAAACATTTAGTTTCTCTTTTTCTCCAAGATATTTACTTGAATTACATGAGAAAGTCGAGGGAAAATTCCTGGTTTCTTTTTTATAAAAGCATAAAACATTGTTTTCATTTTCTCCCTAGATATTTATTTGGAATTATATTGAGAAAGTCGGGAGGAGAGAAAATTCTAGTTTTCTTTTATAGAAGCAGAAAACATTGTTTTATTTTCTCCCCAGATATTTATTTGAATTATACGAGAAAGTCGAGGGGAGAAATTCCGGTTTTCTTTTTTATAAAGGTATAAAGCCATTGTTTCGTTTTCTCAGATATTTTCATAAATAATGAACCTTTTGAAATTGGCCTTCTTTATTAATGATGGACATTTAAAGTTTTTCTTTCATTTGCAAAAAATTGAATCTGTTAGCGGCAGGATCTTGACGAATTATTAGAAAGGGTATATAACTTTCATTTCTCAGACTAAAGCAGCATCCTTGAGTTCTAAGTGAAAAGCCGCTTTATTGTATTTCCTGTATGTTTTTAAAATATTTGTTCATACCTTGTCGCATTACTTCCAAATGCTGTTATTTTGAAATTTAATTGTTAGGGAAAGTGGCTTATTATGACTGAAGCAACATTTTTTTTTTAATGTACAGTGATACAGATGTAATATGACTTTTTTGTAGTTTATTATCTTTAAAAATGCAATTAACTTTTTAAGAAATGACTTACAGTACAAAACCAGCGGGAGTGGTCTCCCCAAAACTTTCTTCTTGTATACTTCCCAAAAGGTGCTGCTTTCCTCTCCCCAGCGTGTGGATAAAAAAATTGAACTACTGTAAACTCCAGAATCCAATGACTACTGTGAAGGTTTTTCATTGTAGATGAGTAGTGATTGTAAAATATTTAGGTAAAGAATCAACTAAAGAAAATGCGTACCGATTAAACACATCTATCACACTTTCACTCTTGCCGGCCTACACAAAGTGATGTAATCTTTCCGCGTGCACGGAGATTGCTACCAGTACGCATGCGTTTGAGAATCGGATTAAAAAATACGAATATGCAATTTGAATGCCCTTTTTTAACCGATTGAAACGAAATTTGAAGCATAGATTCTACCACGCTAGCAATATCGTACCAATTTTATTTTCAAACCAAAGGGTTTAGGAGATATAAATTTTACAAGTATGCGATTATACAGTCCGACAGACATCAACTCTTCGACGGATTTGACCAAACTTTGATACGGACCTACATTCATGATGGTAAACTGTGGACTACAAATGTTATCCATCTGGCATATTCAAGTTTGAGTTATAGTGTTCACAAGAATGCTGAACAGACAGACTTCTGCAGATTTTAGATTTGTCCAAAATTTGGATAGAAACCTACAAAATTATGTGCAAAGATCTCATACAAATTTCATCCTTGCATTCCTAGTTTCGAGCTATAGTGTCTACAGACAGACACACACAAGTATTGTGACATAATTCCAAAATTGCTTCTTTGACCTGCTCAGGGAGGTCTAAAATCGTAGAGATCTTGTCAAAAATCTGAATCTGAATTTTGATGATTACAATACTCTCTTGTATACTTCTGTATAATGAGAAAGTAAAAGCAGCTATTAAAAATTGTGTTATCTTCCAATGAGAGAAACTGATTTCCGAAATTGATCATCAAATTCTCATGTTCTGCTAAACAAAAATATTTTTTGATTCTGGAAATTCATATCGTAATACTGTAATGCTCTTCTTTGATATATCTAAATGTAAAACACTTGCTCTCCAACTGTAGACATGCAGTTCTTTCTTCTTTAAAACTAAAGGATGGCCTCCTCTAAACTTTCTCCTCCCTTAAAAACGTGCTGTTTCAAGCAGTGTGACATTTTATGCACTGTATCAGTACTTTTCTTCTTTTCTTATTCTCTTCGGCATGTGATAAAGCCTCCTCCTGTAGCCTTTAGTTTGTGATCGTTATGAACCAACATTTAACTTATCGATACGGAACGTCCTAAACGTCTCTTCAAACAAAAGACGATGGTCAGTCCGACATAGATGCTGAAATTTCCACACCTTTCTGTTAAGTGTGATTGATTTCTCACCTTCTTGCGCAAAGCTTTCGTTAAAGCATGGCCCAGATGGGCTGGGAGAAAAGGTGGGTTTTCTAGAATTCCGACAGTGCCAGCTGTACTGTGGTTTCGAGGAAGGTAGGGAATTTGCTTTATCTTTGAAAGAGGAACTCGACATTCCCTGTATTTTTGAGATCTCTATTCAAAGGTCCTTTAGGAATCAAGGGTTAATGTCAGTATTTTTGGTATTATCTTCTTGCTTGATAAATGGTTCTGCTTGACTACTAATTCTAATAACTGCTTTTGGTCCACCTGAGTAACTTCTACAGCACAGAAAGTTCATCTGCCTTTTTTTTCCAAGTAACTATTTTAATAAACTTATTACAGAAAATGGTAGCTGAACAACTTTCCGTCTGATGATTTAATACTCATTTGGCTACTTACTTTAAAACTTATTTTGATATCTAAATGTAAACACTTGTTCTCCAACTGTAGACACGTGTAGCTCTTTCTCTTAAAGTCCAAGGGGATGGCCTCCTAAACTTTCTCCTATACTTCCCCAAAACGTGCTGTTCCTCTCCATCCACGTGGATAAAAAAATTCCCAATATACTGCAACCCAGAATCCAATGACTATCAGAAGGTTTTTTTTCAGTGTATATTATAAAGTGATTGTAAAATATTTAGGTAAAGAATCAAATTCAAAGAGATGCGTACTGATTTAAAACACATCTCACACACTTCCACTCTTCCTGGCTCAAGGACAAAAGTGACGTAATCCTTCCAAGTGTGCTCAGATATTACTACTAGTAATGCATGCATGAGAATCGGATTAGAAAATTAATAATTGAATTTGACGCCTTTTTTTTTCTAAACTGATTGAAACGAAATTTGGGTAAATAGATTTATAATTAATGCTAGCAACCGTCGTACCACTTTTATTTATCTAAGATAAAGGGTTAGGTGATATACCTAAGGTATAAAAGATTATACAGTACGACAGGCCATCAACCTTTACCTGATTTGGCCTAACTTTGTCTACATGACCGCGAAATAGACAGACTTCTCTTCGTTGACGGATTTTGTCCAAAATGATAGAAAACTTACAAATTAAGGTGTAAAGATGATATACCAAATTTCATCTCCGTAGCTCTAATAGTTTCGAGTTATCGTGTTCATAGATTGGTATGACAGGCAATTCTAAAATTATGTTTTCGACTCAGGAGGTCTAAAACGTGAAGATCGTCGAATCTCGAGTTCGAATTCTTTTGATGATTACAATATTTCTCTTTGTATACTTCGTATACGAGAAAGTAAAAACGATACTAAAACCACATTTACACTTGTTCAAACAGATTTTACCATTTTACGTCTCAATATTAATAGAAATGAAGTATAATAAAAGTGAAGCAATTTCCAACCGTAAGGGATTTGCCACTTTTTCAAGATATGTGTATCTTGTAACAAATGGTGCCATTGTCGCTGCCTATGCATGTGCGGCAGGTCTACTAGGTAAAATCATTAACTGTTTGCTGCGAGACGAGTTCCCCACCTGTACTGAAGGCACAACAATAATAAGGGCAAGAGTTAATATTTTAAATGCCGAGAATATATTTTCGTAGTGCAAATTATCTCCTGCTATATTGATAGTTTCTGTAGCGTTTGTACAAAACTAAAGTATCATTTACCTGAAATAAAGTTCTTCATCTCCGCTTGGAATCGATAACACGGCTTGTTGAAATTCCTTTATTGTAAATTGCCGAACCTACGCAGAGATTTTTACACTCATGAATCTAAAATTGTATCAGCCTGTATTCTATTTAGTCATAAGACACAAAAAAATGGCTGAACAAAATGTATACTCACCCAACTGTGTAATTGATCGAGAAAGAGATAAAGTATTTATAAAACTGTTTATTTTAGAGCAACGTGAAACTGAGATTGTCCAAATTGATACAAAAAGAATGTAAATCTTTCCTGGAGGATCGGAGACCATCTTTCATAAATAATTAATGTAGTCTTTTGAAGGCTCTGTCCAAAAAGAATTTCCAAGCGCCGTGTAATCGATATTCGCCAAGTGCACTGTTAATTCAGCCCCTACCGCTGATAATTCGTAGGATCCTTCATTGAAGCCATAGATCCTTCCTGAGTAACGCGATGCTCGCTGCATACAGAGAGCATTTATATGGCATTATACATGGTGTGATGTGGTATCGAGAATATTTGTATCAAACACTTTTCATAGACAGTGTGAAGAAAAAGAAATTGAATGGTCATGTGCCTGTGGATTACGGTAGAAACGTATTTTGGTTATGAAATTGTTGACCTATCCGCCTTATCAAAAACTCTAATTTTATATGTCTCTGTCAGTTGTCTTTCAATTCATCAGCATTTAACAGCGCGATTATTATTATCACTGGCTATTAATCGACTGAGAGGGAGCCGACTGTGATAAGGCTTGTTTTGCTATACGAAACTTCCCAAAAGTAAAGAATTACAGAAAGAAGGAAAATTGCTAAATCAAAAAAACTTAACTTCATATATGTCTTTGTCAGTTGTCCTTCAATTCATCAAAGCATTTAACCGCGATTATTATTACTGGCTATTAATCGACCGGGAGGAAACTGATTTCAGATATGTTTCATGCTATACAAAACCTCCCAAAGTGAAGAATTGCAGTGAGAAGGAAAAAATTAAAATCAAAAACTCTAAATTCATATATGTCTTGCCGCTGTCCTTCAATTCATCAAGTACTTACCAGCGATTATTATTATTACTGGCTATTAATGACTGAGAGGGAGCCAGATCAGATAGCGTTTCATGGTTATACGAAACTTCTAAAGTAGCACTACAGAAAAGAGAAGGAAAATTACAATCAAAAACTCTAAACTTCATATATGCCTTGTCAGTTGTCCTTCACCCATCAGTACTTAACCGCGATTATTATTATCAATATTATTAATCGACCGTAGGGAAACTGATCAGATAAGGTGTACGTTATACAAAACCTCCCAAAGTAAAGAATTACAGAAAGAGAAGGAAAAAATTAAAATCAAAAACTCTAACTTTATATATACTTGTCAGTTGTCCTTCAATCATCAGCATTTAACCGCGATTATTATTATCATTATTAATCGACCGGGAGGGAAACTGATCAGATAAGGTTTACGTTATACAAAACCTCCAAGCGCAAAGGAATTGCAGAAAAGAGAAGGAAAAATTAAAATCAAAAACTTAAATCATATATGTCTTTGCCAGTTGTCCTTCAATTCACTATCATTTAAACTGCGATTATTATTATCACTACATATCGACTGCAGGGAACTGATCAGATAAGGCTTACGGCTATACAAAACCTCCCAAAGTAAAGAATTACAGAAAAGAGAAGGAAAAATAAAATCAAAAAACTCTAACTTTATATATGTCTTTGTCAGTTGTCCTTCAATTCATCAGCATTTAACCGCGATTATTATTATCACTACTATTAATCGACCGAGGAAACTGATCAGATAAGGTTTACGGTTATACAAAACCTCCCAAATTAAAGAAATTGCAGAAAAGAGAAGGAAAAATTAAAATCAAAAAACTCTAATCTCTTATATATGTCTTCTTTGTCAGTTGTCCTTCTTGATCTAATAATCATTTAACCGCGATTATTATTATCACTACATAATCGACCGGGAGGAAACTGATCAGATAAGGTTTACGGTTATACAAAACCTCCCAAAGTAAAGAATTGGGTGAAAAGAGAAGGAAAAATTAAAATCAAAAAAAACTTAAATTCATATACGTCTTTGCCGTTGTCCTTCAATTCATCATCATCATTAACCGCGATTATTATTATCACTACTATTAATCGACCGAGGAACTGATCAGATAAGGTGTACGGTACAAAACCTCCCAAAGTAAAGAATTACAGAAGTGAGAAGGAAAAAATAAAAACTGCAAACTCTAACTTTATATGTCTTGTCAGTTGTCCTTCAATTCATCAGCATTAACCAAGCATTTACATATCATCATTATTAATCGACCGGGAGGAATTTATCAGATAAGGTTTACGGCTATACAAAACCTCCCAAAGTAAAGAAGAATTGCAGAAAAGAGAAGGAAAAAATTAAAAATCAAAAATCCTAAATTCATATATGTCTTGAAGCGTTGTCCTTCAATTCATCACTATTTAAATCAAGATTATTATTATCATCGCTACATAATCGACCGAGGGAATTGATCAGATAAGGTGTACGGTTATACAAAAAACCTCCTAAAGTAAAGAATTACAGAAAAGAGAAGGAAAAATTAAAATCAAAACTCTAACTTTATATATGTCTTTTGCCGTTGTCCTTCAATTCATCAGCATTTAACCGCGATTATTATTATCATCATTACACCGGACCGAGTCTGATTGAGATAAGGTTTTACGGTTATACAAAACTTCCTAAAGTAAAGAATTGCAGAAAAGAGAAGGAAAAAATTAAATCAAAAACCTAAATTCGTTATAAGTATGTCTTGTCAGTTGTCCTTCAATTCATCATCATTTAACTGCTAGATATTATTATCATCATTATTAATCGACTGAGGGAATCATCAGATAAGGTTTACAGGCTATACAAAACCTCCCAAAGTAAAAGAATTGGCAGAAAAGAGAAGGAAAATTAAAATCAAAAACCTAACTTTATATATGTCTTTGCTAGTTGTCCTTCAATTCATCAGCATTTAACCGCGATTATTATTATCACTGGCTATTAATCGACCGGGAGGGAACCGATCAGATAAGGTTTACGGTTAATTACATAAAACCTCCCAAATTAAAGAATTGCAGAAAAGAGAAGGAAAATTAAAATTGCAAAACTCTAACTTTTATATGTCTTTGTCAGTTGTCCTTTTCAATTCATCATCATTTAACCAAGGATTATTACATTACTACATAATCCATCGAGGAACCATCAGATACAAGCGTTTTACGGTTATACAAAACCTCCCAAAGTAAAAGAATTGTGAAAAGAGAAGGAAAAATTAAAATCAAAAACTCTAAATTCATATATGTCTTTTGCCAGTTGTCCTTTCAATTCATCATCATTTAACCGCGATTACATATCGGTCATTATTAATCGACTGAGGAAACTGATCAGATAAGGTGTACGGGTTATACAAAACTCCAAAAGAATTACAGAAAAGAGAAGGAAAAATTAAAATCAAAACTCTAACTTTATATATACCTTTGCCAGTTGTCCTTCACCCATCAGTATTTAACCGCGATTATTATTATCATCATTAATCGACCGGGAGGGAACTGATCAGATAAGGTTTACGGTTACAAAACCTCCCAAAGTAAAGAATTGCAGAAAAGAGAAGGAAAAATTAAAAATCAAAATCCTAAATTCATATATGTCTTTGTCAGTTGTCCTTCAATTCATCATCATTTACCGCGATTATTATTATCATCATTATTAATTTGACCGGGAGGGAATCGATTGTGATATGTGTACGGTTATACAAAACTTCCCAAAGCAAAGAATTACAGAAAAGAGAAGGAAAAATTAAAATCAAAAACTCTTAACTTATATATGCCCTGTTGCCAATCCTTCAATTCATCATCATTTAAATCCGCGATTATTAATTACCACATAATCGACTGAGGGAAATTGACTGATAAGGCTCACGGTTATACAAACCTCCTAAAGTAAAGAATTACAGAAAAGAGAAGGAAAAAATTAAAATCAAAAACTCTAACTTTATATATGTCTTGCCAAAGGTCCTTCAATTATCAGCATTTAAATCAAGTGATTATTATTATCACTACATAATCGACCGGGGAAACCAATCAGATAAGGTGTACTGCTATACAAAAACTCTCCCAAAGTGAAGAATTACAGTGAAAAGAGAAGGAAAAAATTAAAATCAAAATCCTAACTTCATATATGTCTTGCCAAGGTTCCTTCAATTCATCATCATTTAACCGCGATTATAATTATCATCATTATTAATCGACTGGGAGGAACCACCAGATAAGGTGTACTACAACAAAAACTTCTCAGAGAAAAAGAATTATAGAAAAGAGAAGGAAAAATTAAAATCTAAAAATAACAGCAACAATTAGGCTAAAAGTATAGTGAAAAGTCTGAAATGAATGTCTGTGTGGAAGGGAAAAACGCGATCAGGAGAATTCATTCTGCTAGCTGTTTACTGCTGTTCAGTAGAATCTTATCAAATGCGCTGAGTATGTGATGCATAGGTGAATTCCGCGGTGCAGGAACGCGTTTAATACATGTTGGTTAATTTAATTGGGTTGTTGTGGTTTAATGGAGCAAGAACCCGATTTGGCGCCGATCGTTAATTTTTCGCGTTGTACGGGAGTCTACCGTGTACGTCTTATTTGAAAAGATCTTCTGAATAAAACTGGAAAAAATACTGCTAACAGCATTTGAAACCTTCCTCAGATTGATGGAGCTTAAAACAAACAATTAGGAAAAATTATTAGAATAAATTTTAAAAGAATCTAACTTAAACTTTAACCAAGAACAACAATTGTTTTATTTATAAACACAAAATTTATAGAATAAAATTTAGAAAATAAAGTAGATAAAATGTATACAATGTTTTATCAAGCAATTTCAGCAAATAAACAAAAAAAACAGACAGTCAATGGAAATCAAGATCAAACAAAGAAAAGCCAAAAAAAAAAAAAATAATAATAAGCTCAGAGATAATCGAATAAACCAAAAGCAAACAAGGAATCCATTCTAGTCCATTTTTCATGGCTAAAGACTTTATTCGAAATGGATCTCAAAATAATAATTGGAAAATTTTCCTGTAAGAAGCTAGCATTACATCAAAACATAGCTTCTCTTAGCCTGAAATTTCCCAAACAAGATATAGATAATTCTTCAGAGAGATAATTGTATTAAATTTCAAAATTTCCAATATAGTATTCTTTAATGTAAATTTTTATTGAATTCGCCGTACCAGCGTAACGGCATTCAACTCATTGTGACGAATTTAGCTTCCATCCAGGCCTAGTTGGCTGTCGACGAATCTTTTGTGGACTGGGATCTGGCACCGCTACCCTGAAGCCGAAGCTCAGCACCGGATTCCTGCTGAAGAATGAGAATACACCACTGGTCGCCCCAAGCAGTGAGATGGGGTATAAAAAAGTGGGGAAGAGGGGCAAAATGCATACACACCTAAAAGTACTCCGAGTATAGGGGGGTCGACAAATTACTAATTCCTGAAATTTAGTTACAAAAATAGCTAGCTTTCTCCTGGCCCAATTTTTTTAATGATTTAATTTTAGGCAGCTTCAAAATGAAATAAAAATACCCTCTTAAGGACATAACCTCGAAATTTTGATTTTACAAAACATATAACATTTCCCTTGCCTTTTCTGAACAATTTAAACAATCCATGCTGCTAAAAAAAATCTACATAGTTATGAAAGTTATGAAGGAAAATGTACGTCAGCTCTTCAACGTAAACATTGAATATGATCATTCAGCTTCATATCTCAAAAAATGTGTTTTTTTATATTGCGCGCACGATATCTCAAGAACCATTGAATATTTTACATAAAATCTCCTACTGAACATGTATTTTGCTATATCTGCAAATTGAACTATACTTGCGTACATATTTCTACAAAGAAGTGGGTTTTTCGGGGGGGAGGAAAAGTTGAAATGTTAACTATTTTAATACCTTATTTTAAATTTGATAGTATAAAATAAAAATTAAATTTTAATGGTAATAAATTAAGGTTCAGTTTCTAACAGACTGTTCGCATTACTTTGATACTCCCAACATTAATTTAGGATAAATTATTTTATCCGTAATCATGCGCGCAAGGTGTATTTAGCGATTTTTCTCCAAAACTTATAGCCATATTGATACTATCTCAAATAAATACATACCTAATATGAAGGTTTGAAAAAATGTGTTTTCTATAAGAGAAAGAACAGATATTTTGTTAGAAAAAAGGAGTTTGAATTGTAATTGTTTCAGAGATATAATGTATTAAATTTGGATAGTTTTCAACATTCTTTTTTCGAGGTTTGGTATTAGATGTCCCCTTAATCAGTGTCTGCAAGTACCGTTCACAGACCCACATTTAAAGATAAAAATCTTCTCTTGGTAATAACAGTTGTACTGCCTGGGTAAGGAAAAGGTTAAAACAGGCTTATGCAAATTTTATGAAAATTCAGTTGCATAATGTTCAAAAATAATAAAAAAACCCAACAAGTTATGACAATAATCTAGGGTTTCATAGTAATTGGCCTTAATTAACAAAATTAATTGCTTTTATTAGTTTTCTTATTAATAAAGATAAGTTTTGAAAGAATGAGGGACAACTGTCCCCTATCCTCCCCGAGTACTCCGCCACTATCCTCAGGTATAATGTGCTGAAAGTTTCACGGAACTTCATTTGTGAACCATTCGAATACATTGTCACGCCCACCTATGACTGTGTTAAGGTAGGACCCAGTTGAGGGTAGAGTCGGAGGAAGAAGGCTGTAAGTTCTAGGCAGGCTGTAGGTGGTAGGCTAGGCACATCCTGATGCGGTGTATTAACATTATTATAACTAATTCCGTGGAAAATAATGGCTGCGTTTAATACATTTCCCAGGACGAGGGATTGTATTATAAACTTTATCTACAGTAGCCTATAATACATGGATAAGCAGAGGCACAGAAGTAGGTTATAAAATGAAAATCATACATTCCTGCTAAGCTTTACAAATGGATTCAAAAAGAGCTGATAAAATTTCAAGAGACAGCAAATAGAAATTAATAAGACAACCAATCAGCTTTACGTAACATGGCGTAATTGTACGAAAAATAAATGATGTAATGTAAAGATTATTATTCTAACATACTCAAATCATATTATTTTAAAAAACTTGTTTTCCAATGTACGCTTTAGCTATGTATTTAAGGCTATTTTCGGAGGTTTTTCTTCCAAATTGGTGGAATAATAGTTCTCTTCAAAATCATGTTTGGTACAACATGGCCCAACAGACCTAACCTCCAAAAAATTGGATTGCCAGTTTCTCCTGAATGTCCTTCGATATGTAGAAGCTAAGTCACCCCTACCTCTTGATATTTCTGCTTCACTCGTCGCGTTGACCATCAGAAGATAGTATAGTCTCCCTTTAATGCGTCCTAGATTCACGAACTGAGTGAGTTACACCAAGTGAGATTTGAATAAATCACCAATTCTTTTTTTCTTCGAATAATATTTGTGAGCGTGATGGTTTGAAAATGACACAACTCTCCACTCTGAAATTCAACACAACTATTTTATTAACATGGTGACAGAAAAGTATATGCTGGAATTATATAAAGCTATGGTTACAGGTTTGGTGATAACTGTAGCGGTATCCAGTGTCGGGAGAGTTCATCACTAGAATATCAAAATTAATGGGTACTTTGGGAGTGTGATGGTTTGAAAATGATTAATCACCTAATTTGCATTAACACAACTATTTATTAACATGGTGACAGAAAAGAGATGATGCTGAATTTATAGGTGCTATGGTTACAGTTTTGGTGATGAATCAGAAATGGTATCCAGTGCTGGAGAGTTCACTTCACTCAGAATATCGTACCACTGTACTCAGACATCTTTCCCTGCCTGACTACCTTCAAAAGCGGTCAGTTGCTGACATTGAGATCTGGATTCTCACCTTCGCGGAGAGCTAAAGGCAGCTGAAGTCTCCTACACGAAGGTTCATTCTTTCTTCATCGGATCTCATCTCTCGTCTGCCCCTGACACAGGAGTGGCATAGAGCCGCCATAAATATGAGAGTCGCTGCGCCATCTGGCGGTGACGGGCACAAAATCCTACAGACTTGAATCTCTGAAATTCCAGTAAGAATATTTCATATAATTGTATAACTGTTTTTTTTTTTGTGTTGTTTAATAAATTGTTTTGTCGTTATTCAAACAGAACATTTAGCCAGTATGCATTGCATTAGTCTGTGAAATTGAGGAAAATGCATTCTACGACTTTGCATTTGCTGTTCCTTGTTATTTAAGGCCTCTGAATTCGTATTCAAATTTCTTTTATAAAACAAGACTCTCAATGAACAAATCAAGGAGACTCTTAAATCCAAGTTAATCTATGGCAAAAATATCTTGAAGAGTATGTTTCAAGAAAATAATCGAGGAAGATAAAAAAATGAATTGAATTCTTTAAATCAATCACAAATAATCAGGTATTAGATTTGCGGATCAATACAATCTAATGCATTCTTTAAAGAATGGAAAAATAATTGGCATTGAGATTTCCAAGGACTGTATATATTTGCTGGAGTGATTTATACTTACTTTTTTGCGTTCGAGTCATGGAATAATTCGGTTCATTGATTTCATTGGGCTGAAAATTTATTGCGGCGTATGGAAGCGTTACTTACAACCGTATGCTACATGGGAATTTCACACTCGAGAAAAATTGAAATTTGTATCTGTAATGAAAAGGAAAAACAAGTTGTCTAAGAAGGTCAAATATCGCTGATAGGGATAGCTTCTGCATAATTTTGGTTTATATTGTCTAGGGAATGGGAAAACGGTTTATGACACGAAATTCTTATTTTGTTTCTTTTCCACTTCTTTGTCTGTTTCTTTTTTTGGTTCAAAAAAAAATTTTGCATTTACGTCATTTTATCCAAAGTTCCTTTGTCATTTCAAAGCTGTAAAAGATTTAAGAAAATCTATCATTAATTATGATAAATAGAAAGAAATTCAATTTCATTACAGCTTACTTGAAGGAAAATTTTAATTAAATATTTGAAAACACTATTTCGTACAGTAGTCAACGAAATAAAATGAGAGACACCTTGTAATTCTGGTATATATTATATAATCTTCACAAAACTAGTGTTGATGTTAATGGTTCAAGAGGACAGGTTTTATTCAGATCAAAAAAACTGATTAAACAATCAGCTATCTCGCAGAATTTTCCGAAAGGTCGTTTCATGAATGGGACCGATAAATGCAAATAAATATAATGTACAGTCCTCAAAATGGTGGTATGTTTTCAGTCAACAGTGGAATTTGTAGTTTTGTAGATATTTCGGAAGCTGTTATATATACTTGATTTTGATACTGGCATTTGTGCAGCTTTTGTCGCCATGTAAAAAATTTCACTTACAATTATTATGTTATAATCTACTTTTTTTCCTGAGTCATATTAAAATTTTAAAGACACTTTTTTATTAATTTTTTTTCATGACTTAATGTAAAATTAGCGTTCTTTTAGGAGTGAAAAGTTTTAGAAATAGGCGAAGCACTTCATGAGATATCGTCAAAAGTTCCTAAAATTCATTTAACATGGAAAACGCCATTTTTCAAAAAACCCTAACTCTGAAATTATCATCACAACTGTATAAAAATTCTATGGGGAGGTTATAATAGCGACGCAGAGTCGATTCAGAGAAAAAAATTGATAGTCGTAATGGGGAAAATTTGATAGCTCTTAATTAACTTATGTTAATTAACCTAGTTAATTTCCGGGTTTTTTATCTGAATAAGCTCTGCCCTCTTGAGCCATTAACACGATACTAGCTTTGTGAAGATGCGGTAATATATACCAGAATTACAGAGGTAAGTCTTCTATCTATCTGCTGACGAATGTACATGTGTTCTTGAATTAAAATTTTTCTTTTCAATATAGCTGAAGCTCCTGAAAAGTTAATCATATTTGAGAAAACTCTTATAAGATAGGATTTACTCGGATTTAATGGAATTTATTTATTTAATTTTAGAAAAATAAAAGTTAGTTTTGAAGTCTGTTTCAGCAAACTGTCTGACTGACTAAATTTGAGATTTAACTTTTAAGTTAATACTATATTAAATGCATGAAGTCTTTTGCATACATAAGCATTATGATGATTTATCTTCTTAATATAATTCAAGGTAAATAATAATGAATTCCCCAGAAAAACACAGCAAATACATCTGATTCTTCTTTAGCCAAGTTTTTCCCTTTGAAACTTTTCCTTTGGAAGCCTGCCTCGGCAGTTGTATTTGATAAATTTATTCTGGCATTTTAATGCACAGTAATATACAGTCATGTAACGCAGCAAATTCAATTAAAAATAAATGATGCAAAAAATCAATATTGGTACAAAATCGCCCGCCTGATGTACGGTGAATGTAATAAAAAAAGCTAGTGATGGAAATGACGCTTTATTCCACAAATATCTAGAAACAGCACACAGGTAACAATAAAATCAGCACTTGTGCAAATCAGCAACAAGCAGACAGCAATCACTAATAATACAGGAACAGTACTATCAATAGCGATCAGCAGCTGACCAACTCACTACGAACAAAACTCCAAAGTGATCTAATTTGTTTGAGCACTTTCATGGGCATATATAGCTTCGATATAGACGACATCACATGAAATTCCTCCAGATGATCTACAGATCTCGGTCCTAAGAGAGATAGGACCATAATTTTGTATTTTCTAGAATCTTCTATTTTGCCAACCAACCAAAGTCAGGGGTTCATTTGGCAACATTAAGAATCTCTGTAAATCTCTCTTTCCTACTGCAAGATTAATGTATGGCAGTGAAACGGTATTACAGAATCATAACAATATATTTATAACATAGTTAAGTATAATATTTCTTGAAAGTTTGTTTCATCAAATGTAATCAATTATTTTCTGTGACACACTTTAAAAAAACCAGGAACACAGTAACACTGAACAAGAATTGATTTCATTACAGGTTTTATCTTGACCGACATACGAAAATACGAATTTCCAGCTTGCATTTATTGTGACTAATTAGAGTTTCACTTACATCTCGATCCGAGGTTTCTCTCTTGCAATGAAGGTTCTTTAAATTATCAGATGAATGCTCATACTAAGGTAAATTATTTATATTTCTCCAAATACGCTAATGCCAAATTCGTGTTCCAATTTGATAAGCTCTTGCACTGTCTTTGCACCAATGAAACTGTTGATTCCCGTCTTTGAAAATTGTGAAACAAAAATTCTTCAACCTGTTGTAAAATGTAAGACTCTTTTTTCCTCTCGCCTAGGCCGAGAACGGGTAATTCTTTTGCATACTACCACCAAAATTGCTCACTGCACACCTCGACGGGGCGCGGTGGAGTGTCTTGTAAGGGCTTCACCAGAACTGTAGATCGGTATCACCTTGGAAATTCTTATTGACAAGTGTATCCGTCTGTCTATTCGTTTAATCCCATGTCCATCCAACCGTCTGGTTGCTATAATGGCACCCAGACATAGAGTTGCTGTTCTGTCTATCATTCGTTTGTCCATGTCCATCCAACCGGTCTGGCTTTCTGCTGCAATGACACCAGGCATAGATGGTTCTGTCTATTCGTTTGTCCCATGCCCATCCTCTACCGGTTCGGTTTCTAATGGCACCCACAGGCACAGAGCGGCGTTCTGTCTATTCGTTTGTCCCATGCCCATCCTACCGGTTCGGTTTTCCCCTATAATGCATACCAGCATAGGGCGGCGTTCTGTTCATTCGTTTGTCTCCCATGCCCATCCAACCGGTTTGCTGCTATAATGGCACCAGGCATAGGCTATGCTCTGTCTATTCGTTTGTCCCATGTCCATCCTACTGGTCTGGCGTGGCGGTACGCGTCTGCGCATAGGGCGGCGTTCTTGCTCCATTCGTCGAACCGGCGTCCATCCGTACCGGTCTGGCTGCTATAATGGCACCAGGCATAGGGCGCAGTTCTGTCTATCTTCGTTTGTCCGGATGCCTTCCATCCAACCGGTTCGGCTGCTATAATGGCACCAGGCACAGAGCGGCGTTCTGTCTATTCGTTTGTCCCATGTCCATCCTACCGGTTCGGTTGCCATGTCGGCACCAGGCATAGAGCGGCGTCTCCTGTCTGGTCTATTCGTTTGTCCCAGCGTCCATCCCAATACCGGTCTGGCTTTTGCCATAACGTGCGCCCGCGTTGTAAAGCGCGCCTGCACTACTTCCGGTTTGTCCCATGTCCATCCTACCGGTTCGGTTGCTATAATGGCACCAGGCATAGGGCGGCGTTCTGTCTATTCGTTGTCCCATGTCCATCCTACCGGTTCGGCTGTTATAATGGCAATTCGCGCATGAAGTGGTGCTCTGTCTTTATTCGTTTGTCCCATGTCCATTTAACCGGTTCGGTTTCTGTAATGGCATCAGCCACGGGGGTACAAGCGGCGCTCTGTCTATTCGTTTGTACGTGAAAACGACAAATAAGAAAACTAAAACGAACTAGAAAACTAAATTAAGTCTGTTTTCTTGACAACAAATTGTAGATCTGATCACCCTGTCGATCAAAGGAAAGAGGGGCAAAATGCGCTCACTCTTTGTCATAAAGCGAAGAGAATCAAACAGAAAACGCGGGCTACAACGGAAGTATATGAAAGTCTAGGACAGAGCATTCCCGCTGGTTGGTACAGTAGGACTCAATTATCCGGGCCCTCTTCAGCTGAGGCCTTTGCTAACTGAGCCGGTGCTAGAAAACCGAATAGGTTCTTTCATTTTAAAAATGTTAACGAATTTTTCTTGAAAGGAGTGACAAAGTTAGCACTGGAGCCCATTTTCACGGATGCGAAGGTTTGGTCGTTATCAGGAGGTGATCTGTTAGGAACTCGATAACTTGTATATAGAAAAACACATAATTCCATTCTCAAGCGTCAATAGTCGGAAAGTTTCACCTTGTTGAATATAATTTGAGAACACTTTGGAGAATCATTGTGAAAATGCAAAGAAACAGTGAAATCAGTAATATTCGGCGGAATCCTCTTATCAAAACTAATTAATGTTTCAAAAAATCATAAGGAGTTGATCTCTACATCTTCCTCCTCAAAAAAAAATCCTGCAAAATTTTATTGGTTTTAAACTGGCAGTTGGTTGGTTGTGCAAACCGTAAAAGTTATGAAGTAAATCCGTAGGCACAACGGTTTTTTTACCATACAGGAACAAGTTTTCTAAAAAGTTACGAAGTAAATCCAGCAGTCATACCATTTTACCGTATGAAATTAAGCTTTTCCGCAAAATTAAGTCATCGAAGTAAGTGACGCCATCGACTGAGTTGAGTTGTTTTTCCTTCTGTTCGAGCTAAATGTACATTATCAATTAGGAATATTAATTAATCAAGGCTTTAATTATTAATTTCAATCTAGTTTGTTTAATATAATTTTAATTGAACCCGCATCGGACGATTCTTGACGCAAGATGGTGACAAAACTTAACCTCCGAGCCGGGATCAAACCGTTCATAGAAACAAAAGGGCAGTCATCAACCACAGATCCACCAAAAGACATCATAAAAATGAGTAAAAAATAATCTATTTGAGTTTTAAAGTCACCACATTCTAGTGGCGCCACTCTAGGTGTAAAAATCAACTATAGCCAGAACATGTGTTTTAAGGTTAGCTTGCATGAGTGACAACAGGTTACTGCAAAATGTGTAAACAATAGCGGAGATGGAACCTTTATTAAAAAAAATACGAAATGAATGCAATAAAATTACATTTAAGGAAGAAAAGGGAAAGACATACGGAAAGCAATACTGTATATGATTTGAAAATTGACTTGAACTGACGGTTTTGAAACTGTTTATGGTTGATGAAAATGAAAAAAACTGTTTTGTCAACAAAACAGCTTTAAACCGTCAAATATACGGAAAAAAGTCCGGGAAAAACGATTTTACAGGCAGGTACTTATAAAGGCAATGTTTGTGTGTGTGCGCGTGATGTCCAGACGAATCTATCGCACTTACAGCCCGAAATTTGATGACACAGGTATCTTTAACGTGGTACTTAATGCACTGAAGCCGGAATTTTAAAATTTAATTTAGAAAAATTTTATTTGTTATTTGTGTTGTTTTGGGGTGATTTTTCACTAAATTCTCACAATGGTTTGGGATAATCAAATGACAAAAAACAGATACACTACATCGGAAAGAGAACGCGATTTGCCTCTAAAGAAGTTAGTTTTGAATTCTAACTTAGTTTATTGAATTTTGAGAAATTTTAAAAAAATAGCCAGTTTTATGAGCGAAATGTTATTTCTAAACATTTGCTGTATCTTGACTAACACTATTATTTTCAATTTTTTCAGCTTTATAACTAGAACGGTTCTGGTCGGATTTAAAACAAGAACAGTTAAAATATGCGTTTTCCGTTTTTTTAAATTAATTTTTCAAGCAGTTGAGAGTTATTTTTCTAGAGCTGAGTTTTCTCCCATGAATTTTCCGGAACACAGCTGGCAATATTTGATTGGTTTCGTGGCAGGTGAATGCCATTACTGCGTTCTGCGAGGAGATGATTTATTTACTGATGACTTGATTATTATTTCTTAAGCGTGTCTTAATTTATTTTGCTTTCTATACTTTGCTTGGTGGTGTAATAAATATCAAGATTGCACTTTTTTAACATTGTTTTGGATTAACGGTACTCGGTCGAGAGGAAAAGAAGGAACAAACTCTACTAATATAAATATTTCTGTTAATACTCTGTTTTAAACTTCTATTTGTGTAATTGTATGGCTTTTTTCATTTTGTTGAAGTCTTGATCACGGGCAACGCCGTGCGCGTACTGCTAGTAGCTAATCAAAAGAGTTCGTTAAAATGTTATTATGTGGTAGTATATGCAGACTTATTTTTATAATTTCAAATAAAAAATTTTGGACAACCTTGTTGGAAGAAAGAAGTCATGGTTTAAAATTTATTCTGTTTTAGCCGAATTTTCGATTTGCTGAGATAATTACTGTCCCAGTCGGGTCTGATAATGGAGGTTCTACTGTAATTCCAATTAGTAACCCCTATTTTATTAACACGAAATCAGTGGAAACTCATCAAATTCTGATTTTTTTTACAGACTTTTAGATATTTCTTATTCTTATCATTCGCATATCCCCAAACTTTAATGCATAAATTTACAATCATCTCAGTAAGATTCTTTCAGGAGCTTTATTACCTCCATTTTATTACTCGAACAGCATTTCCCAACGACATATGGTCGCGTAATAATAGTTTTTATCCATACATAAACACGTGCTTGATCAGAAATGGTCGTGAACTCGCATCTCTGGTCTATGAATCTCCAGACAATCCAACCTACGCTCTGATATTTTACTATTATTACATTCTTTTCTGTGAGCTTTATTACTTCCACTTATTACTCGGTCAGAATTTCCCCATCGACATATGGCTGCAATAATAGTTTTTATCCATACATAAACACGTGTGCTGACTGTAGAAATGGTCGAACTCCGCATCTTTGGTCTGCGAATCTCCCAGACACCCAACTCTACGCTCTTGATATTTTACTATTAATAAGTATCTTTCAGGAGCTTTATTACTCATTTGCCATTTGAAATAAATATTTCTAACGACATATGGTCGCGTACAATAGTTTTTATCCATACATAAATGACGTGCTTGATCAGAAATGGTCGAATCCTGCACTCTGGCCTATGAATCTCCAGACAATCCAAACTTACGCTCTGATATTTTCCATTATATTAATAAGATTCTTTCTTGTGAGCTTATTACTTCCATTTTATTGTTTTCGAATAGAATTTCTCCTCATCGACATATGGTCGCGTAATAATAGTTTTATCCATACATAAACACGTGCTAGATCAGAAATGGTCGTGAACTCGCATCTCTGGTCTATGAATCTCCAGACAATCCAACCTACGCTCTGATATTTTACTATTAATAAGATTCTTTCAGGAGCTTTATTACCTCCATTTTATTACTCGAACAGAATTTCCCAACGACATATGGTCGCGTAATAATAGTTTTTATCCATACATAAACACGTGCTTGATCAGAAATGGTCGTGAACTCGCATCTCTGGTCTATGAATCTCCAGACAATCCAACTCTACGCTCTGATATTTTACTATTCATAAGACTTGCCAGAGAGCTTTTGATACTCCATTTTATTACTCGAACAGAATCTCCTACCTGACATATGGTCGCAATAATAGTTTTATCCATACATAAACACGTGCTTGATCAGAAATGGTCGTGAACTCACTCCTGGTCTAATCTCCAGACAATCCAACCATGCCTGGATATTTTACTATTAATAAGACTTTTCTGTGAGCCATATTACCTACTTGTATTACTCGAACAGAATTTCCCAACGACATATCGTTGCATAAGTTTTCTTGACGGTGAAATGGTCGTGAATCCCGCATCTCTGGCCTATGAATCTCCAGACAATCCAACCTACGCTCTGATATTTTACTTATTAATAAGATTCTTCAGAGTTTTATACTTCATTTTATTACTAACAGAATTTCCATCGACATATGGTCATGGCCAATAGTTTTATCCATACATAAACACGTGCTTGATCAGAAATTTCCGAATTCTCGCATTCTGGTCTATGAATCTCCACAATCCAACTTACTCTGATATTTTACTTATTAATAAGATTCTTTCAGGAGCTTTACTACTTCCATTTTATTATCATTTCGAACAGAATTTCCCCAACGATATATCGGAGTTGCACAATAGTTTTATCCATATATAAACACGTGCTTGATCAGAAATGGTCGTGAACTCGCATCTCTGGTCTATGAATCTCCAGACAATCCAACCTACGCCCTGATATTTTACTATTAATAAGATTCTTTCAGGAGCTTTATTACCTCCATTTTATTACTCGAACAGAATTTCCCAACGACATATCGTTGCGTAATAATAGTTTTATCCATACATAAACACGTGCTTGATCAGAAATGGTCGAATCCCGCATCTCTGGCCTAAGTGAATCTCCAGACAATCCAACCTACGCTCTGATATTTTACTATTAATAAGATTCTTCAGGAGCTTTATTACCTCCATTTTATTACTCGAACAGAATTTCCCAACGACATATGGTCGCGTAATAATAGTTTTTATCCATACATAAACACGTGCTTGATCAGAAATGGTCGTGAACTCGCATCTCTAGTTTGCGAATCTCCAGACAACTAAATCCTACGCCTAAGACATTTTACTATTAATAAGATTCTTTCTTGTGAGCTTTATTACCCATTTTATTACTCGAAATAGAATTTCCATCGACATATGGTCGCGTAATAATAGTTTTTTATCCATATAAACATGCGTGCTTGATCAGAAATGGTCGAATCCTCATCTCTGGTCTATGAATCTAGACAACCAACCTACGCTCTGATATTTTACTATTAATAAGATTCTTTCCAGGAGCTTTATTATCTCTCCATTTTATTACTCGAATACTACTCTCAACACATATCGTTGCGTAGCCACAGTTTTTATCCATACATAAACACGTGCTTGATCAGAAATGGTCGTGAACTTCCACCTCTGGTCTATGAATCTCCAGACAATCCAACCTACGCCCTGATATTTTACGATCGCGTACGGCATAATAACTCTTTAAACTGCTGACAGACGGAGGATACGGTTTAAATTTATCTTTTACGGTAATTTTCTCCAGCCTTAATTCCTTTCTCAAGCTCCAAATCAAAAGAACATAAGAGAATCGACATAAACACCGATGTTACGCAGCGGGCCATCCCTGGGGTAGGCGGAAACAATTGGCGGGTGAAGTGGTTGTTGGAACAGGAGCCATTCAGGTTGGAGATTTAGGGCTACTTGAAACTTTCTTGAAGAATAACGGCCTTTTGTTCGCTCGCATGAATCGGTTCTTGCAGTTTAAAACAGGTTTTAAGATGGATTCTGAAGTGATTCATTTTTATGGACTGAGTTGGCACACAATGCCCCTCTTGCAGTTACAGTGAAACAAAAAGAAATCCTCTCTTTATTGATATGGGGAATGAAATCTTCTGCTTCTCATTTCCTGTTGCTAACGATAGTTAAGAGAACGATCATTGCTGGTTGGAAGAGATGGTTTGATTAGTATTGCGCTTTAATGAAAGCACGGTTTGAAGTGTCACATATCGCTAGTTTGCTAGAAAATACTTTTCAAGTGAAAGGTACACCTGTGCTTGAGGGTAACTCAATACAAAATCTGATGGATGTATCTGAAAACCTCGAATTAAGAAACACTGAACTAAAAAAATCATTACAGCAAAAGAAAATGAGATTTCCTTTTAAAATCTTAAAATGATAGTAAGATTTAATTTTAAAATTTATATTTTAAAAAAAATAATAAATAATTAACAAATAAGCAGTAATATATTTCAAGCAATGATAATTATGATATTAAAATTAGTACCTAGAAATAATAACTTCAGTAAATAAGTAATTTCAGAAATAATAACTCTAGTAAAATAAGCAATTTCAATAAACAAATAATATAGTATTTTATTTTCCTTCAAAATCTGAAGTTTTTTTATATATTTATTAATTAGAAATTTTTTTGTGAATGGGGTGATAGCCTTGCAGCCTCAAAAAACCTCTAACCCCATCTAATCAATCAATCCAGTCAAATACATTACTTCAAATATCATAATTATACTTCCATATAATACTCTTTAAAATAAACAGTGTGGATTTTACATCTAACGTATTTAAAAAAGTTATCAGATTATTTTAAAGATTGAAGATCAGCGCATTTTAAGACTATCAGAAGGTTTTTTCATTGTAGATTATAGTGATTGTAAAATATTTAGGTAAAGAATCAAATTCGAAGAGATACCGGATTTTCCGTACTCTTACCGGCTCAAGGACAAATTGACGTAATCCTTCCTCGTGCGCAGGGATTGCTACCAGTACGCAAGGAGCATGAAATAAAGGGATTCGTTTCAAAAGTAAACAAGTGCGATTATACAGACCGACGGACAGCGTCAACCTTGATTTGATTTGGCCCAAAAAATGTTACATGGTCTCTATTATCTATGACGATAAAACCAAAAAATCAAATTTTATCCATCTAAAGTATTCGAGTTTTTGAGTTATAGGTGTTCGCATGACTGCGGACAGACAGGCAGACTTTCCGTAGACGGATTTGTCCGTACCTGGATAGAACTCTGGCTACTATAAGTTTCCAAGACCATACCAAATTTTATCCCCGTAGCTCTACAGTTTTCGAGTTATTGTAGCTCACAGACAGATGCATTCTTAAATTGGGGAAGTTGAATCGAGGTTTTGAACGTGGATCTGGTCAAAATCTCGAGTTTGAATTTTACTTTCGCATACGAAGTATACAAAGAGAAAGTGACACTGCCAAAATCTGAACTCGAGATTTTAATGAATCTCCACTGCTTTTAGACCTCCTGATTCCGAAAACCCAATTTTGGAATTATGTCTGTCTGTGTGTGTCTGTGTGTGTGTCTGTGTGTGTGTCTGTATGTGTGTCTGTGTGTGTGTCTGTGTGTGTGTCTGTGAATGATAACTCAGAAAACTATTAGAAAGCATGAGGATGAAATTTGGTATGTGGTCTTTAAACATAATTTGTAGGTTTCCCTATCACATTTTGGACAAAATCCAACTACGGGAAGTCTGTCTGTAATATGTATGTTCGGGGTCATGGTGAACGCCATAAATTAAAAACTTGAAAAGCCAAGATGGATAAAATTTTTATACACAGTTTTATCGTCATGAATGGTAGGTCCGTATAAAAAAGTTTGGGCCAAATCCGTCAAAGGGTTGACTGTCTGTCGGTCTGTATAATCGCATACTTGTTCAGTTTTGAACTAAATTCTGCGCATGCCTTAATAGTTTCAATGCCTGTATGAAGGAAGGACGCCTGAATCTTGGCAGTTTGTCAAAAAACAAATTTGGAGTGATTTTGTATGAAGCAAAACATTTCATAGAGTCTCGCTGTGTCCTGTTGCGCAAAAAGAATGAGCAGAGGATTTGAATTTGTTTTGATCCTTCAAACCACGCGTGGTTCCAACTTTGTCACTTGCGACGGAAGTTTATTTGACGTCTTATTATTCTAGTTTTCATGCCGTGTTAGGAGTATACGAGAAAGTTTTAGGGAAGACTAATTCCTGCTGGTTTGACGATTACAATATTTTCTCTTTGTATACTGCTGTATACGAGAGTAAAAAAAGAATGAAAACCATAGTAAACTACTGATGTCATAGAATGTGTCATATAAAAAAATTTGTTTTAAAAAAGCAATATAAGAAAATATGAAGTTTGTTTTATTATTTTAATTTCGGGTGGAGAAAACAATTTCGATTTATTGCCTTCAACAACTGCTGATTCAAATGGTTTGGCAGTTTTAATTTCTAAAATATTTGGCCAAATAGTACATTTTATTTTCTCTTTCCGAATTTTTGTTATTTTTGTTAATTCACGAAATTGTATATGAGAGTGAATAATAATTGTAACTTGGATATTTTATATTCAGATTGTTTACGAAGCAGTGAACTTTGCATTAAAAAAGAACTACTTATTTTTTTTTTAAATAGAACTGCTGAACCTAAATGTTGATTGTAATGTTGAGATGCCGGATTTGGTGTGCGGGCTCCTGCCTTCGGTCACCCACCTGTCTGGGTAGCGTTTTGGGTATTAATTTAAACAGAGTTGTCCGACTTGGATGAAGTTCTACTTTTGGTGGAGCCATTAGTGGTAGTTCACAAAAGATTTTCAAGTTTTTAATGTAATTTTATGTTCTGGAGAACGAGTGAAATTACAATAAATATACAATAATCTCTTCCTTGATGGTATTTTTAATTTATCTCCCGCAAAGTAATTTTATGAAGGAAGCAGAATTTCTCCTCTATAATTCTCCTGTTATTATCATCTTACAATGAAAATCTGTTTGATAGAAGGTCTCGGTGAATATGTGTGCAGTAAATGATGAAATTTTATTTCTTCAAGCTGGACTCTCATCAATCAGCGTTTACTCATGCTCGAATAATGTGTGAGATTCCATTTCACCTAATCCTGATATATGTTTGAGTTACAGCGCTTCATACATACACAGATTGACATTCCTGATATGCTGTCTGGACCTGGTGAATATGATTCAAACTGATTTTACAGTGATAAAGCAGAATGTCAAATTTCCATCCATCCAGCTCGCTATGTTTCTTTTCGTTTATCAAATGCATTCGACGGATGTATTGGGTAAGCAGATCTGACTTCCTGCTGATAGATTCTTCCAAAATTTGATACAGTTGTACTGTTTTGGTGTTAAGATCATTTAATGGATTTAATTTGCCTAGCTCTTTTCCTGCTTTTGCGTTATCATCAATGGCGGTTTTTAATGGATTTAATTCGCCTAGTTTCCGTTTCCTTTTGCGTTATCATCAGTGGCGGTTTTTAATGGATTTAATTTTGCCTAACTCTTTCCGTTTTAAAAGTTACTATCAATGCTGTTTTCTAGTTGACTAATCTGCCTAGCTCTTTCCAAGGTTTCAGTTAACACATCAGTGATATTTCTTGTAATGGATTTAATTTGCTCAGCTCTTTCCGTTTTATGCTATCAATGTGTGGCGGTTTTAATGGATTTAATCTGGCCTAGCTCTCTTTCCCGTTTTGCGTTATCATCAGTGGCGGTTTTTAATGGATTTAATTCGCCTAGTCCTTCCGTTTCCTATGCTTATCATCAGTGGCGGTTTCAATGGATTTAATCTGCCTAAGGCCTTTCCCAGTTTTGTGGTTATCATCAGTGGCGGTTTTTCAGACAGACTTTGAGGCGCTCGTTCGTGCCTTTCTGGAGAGAGACCTGAGGGGTCTCAAATAACTATTCATCGCATCCGCAAAGCCGACAGCGTGAATATACGGCATTGCAGGGAAGAGTGGCCTTAAAAAACACCTTTTGCGCCTGTTTCAAAATCCGCCACTGATTTATCGTGTTCAGAAGCACAGGCACATTTCAAAAATCTTTTTTTTTTTTTTCGGACTCGGGAATTTAAGACGTAGATTCATGAATTTTCAAAAAATAAAAAACTTGCAAAAAAAATTTTTTGACGATTACAATACTTCCGTTTATATACTATATAGCATACAAATCCTTTAATATGTTTGGTTAGACTTCACTTTGCATAGTTAAGGAAAAGGTATTATTTCGGATCATTTATACTTCCTAAAACTACTGATGCCGTGCCTTTCTTCTAGTTGTCCGTTTCTAGGCAGGTTTCAGACCTTAATGGTGACTCTAGAATCCTGACATCTATTCTTGCTGATATCTATATTTAAAAAAGAATAAATAGAATTTGGTCCTATCCCAGATCTATCATGATTCTCTAAACCAATTCTCAGCCAGATAGACTGTAAGAGAGAAGAAGATGGATTGTGCTAATAGATCACGCATACGATTTTATTTAAAAACTCAATAATTTATTACAAATTTTATTTAATTAAACATTAATTTTTTAAATTTTGTGTTGATAATATGATTTGAAATCAAAGAGAGAGCTGATTTTCACAATAACTGCAGTTTTATTAGTAGGAATAAATTATGAAATTTCGGTTTCAAAAAGTAATTACTTTAAAAAATGGGACAAAATGTGTTATTACTTTCTAACAAATATTGACTGTTTTAGAATTTTGTTTATAAACGTTAAAATTTCAACATTAAGAAAAAGGCGATATTTTCTTTAAAGTGCGAGTTCTGTATTTAGTAAAAAGATGGAGACTTTTTCAAAAAAAAAATTATAAAAAAGTCAGTTTTTTTACAAATTATCATTGATTTATTGAATTAAGAGAAAGAAGGACGGTCTAAGAGATGCTATTAAAAATCGGATGTTTTTATAAAACAGAGACAAAGATAATTATCTCTTTGTGCTATCATCTTTGCATCAAGCTTGTTTTGCAAACTCACAGCAAGCTTGCATTGCAAGGAGTGGTGGCGCTAGTTGTCACGGCGAACTTGTGGCAAACTCGCTTTGCAAGCGAAGGTGGCGATTCTGCATTGTTAGTTTGCCACAAGTTCGCTTCAAGCTTGACGCGTCAAATTTACCATGACAAGGTAATATCAAGCTAAAAATCAAACTTGCTGCAAACGTACGTGCTATGTGGGATTCTCCTAAATTTCTTAGCCGATTGCACCAAGCCTTGCCTGTCTTACGCTGTGCCTTCTGGGATTGTTTCAGATCACTACAGGCCTCCGGAAGCCCGAGGTCACCCTGCTTGTGACTTCAGTAATCCGCACTCCTCTTAATATGCAATTTTTATTCGGCCTCTAAGTAGATCCCTTGAGAAGAAATCATGCAGTCATTCATCTACAATTTTGACCAATGCATTGCAGACGAGTAATGTGGGATTTTATTTTTGAAAAAGCCTCAAATTTCCGAAGATTTTTGTAGATGTTTCTGTAGTTTAATACTAGCAGTACGCACGGCGTTGCCCGTGGAACCAGGACTTCAACAAAGTGGGGGGAAAAATGCACACAATGACACGAAAAAGTTTTGAAAACAAAATCGAAACAAAATATACACATCGGATTGTAGAAATGCATGCTGGGAATGAAAGCATATGGCGTCACCTTCCGCAAGGAAGGTCACTCGTCCGGAGAAACTCTCGCTAGCAAAAAAACTGCTTGAGCTAATCAGGAAAGAATTAATTAAAAAAACGGAAAAAGATATTTTAACCGTTATTATTTTAAATCCGACAGAAACGTTCCAGTTATAAGATGGAAAAAAATGAAAATTATAGAGATGTTAGAACGTCAGATGAGATAATTTGAAGAAATCTTTATTAAAAATTATCACAAAAGTGACTATTTTACAAAAATTTCTCAAAATTCAGTAAATTACGTTAAACGTACGAAACGAACTTCATTAGAACTGAAGTCGTTTGTTCTTTCCGATGGTGTAACTGTTTTTTTCGTACAATTATTCAAAGACATTCTATAGAGAAATGAATGCGAAAAATCACCCAAAACAACACAAAATATTAAATGAATAAATTCTAGATTAAATTTTAAAATTCCGGCTTCGAAGTGCATTCAGTCACCATTACGACTACCTGTGTACCAAATTTCATGGTTGTAAATGCGATAGATTCGTCTGAACATCGCAGACACAAACGCACACAAACATTGCCTTTTATACTAGAATATGCCATTTGTAATATCTTGCATTATAAATAAAAATAATAATAATAATCTTCCGGGCACCCTTTTCCTCTTTATTATTGTTTCTAGTCCTCTGATAGTAGATATTTTTGCATAGGTAGTTGTGTTGAGTTTTAATAGAGATTACGGATAATTTTTTTTTTTTTATTTTTACAAAATTGGAGCATTTCTTTTCATCGACTTTATTTTTTTTAAAGATTTTTCTTTTGTTGCATAGAAAAAAAGAGAAATATTAAAGGTATATGAAATATTTAGGTAAAATGAGAAATAATTTGTAAAAATTGAAGCTATGGAAGATTTTTAAATTTTTTGGAAAAATCCGAAGTTTGGTTCGACCGGAAAGTTTTGACTTTATTTGAATTTCAAAAAACAGTCTGAGTGTGGCGGCTGCTATAAATAATGTCATCAGAGAGATAATGAAAAAAAGTCCTTCATTTATATATTTAATTAATTTAGAATATTTTTAGAAAGGTTGCTTTTAAACATCATTTGAAACATAAATTCCGTTTCTGTTTTTTAAAATAGTGTTGCCACTTACGTTCATTATAAAGCATTTTTAACTGTAGCCAGGTGTAGAAATTAAATAATAAAATGATAGATGCTAATATCAAATATGGTAAGCTACTAGCCTTGTTTTTTTATTATTTATCTTTTGCTGCATAGCAAAACCCTCCAAGTGAGAAGAGTTTGCAATTTTTATAAGATTTATATTTATATTTAGGCCAAGCTTTTAGCATGATTAAATATAGGGAAAAGTAGGGTAAAACCGGGTGGCTAAGGTTCGAAGGCCTGCAGGAGCTAAAATATTCGACAGAGAGCTTCTCAAATTTTATTAAAATATTCATTGTTTATCGGCGTACAATATATCTTTCCAGGAAAGTCACAGTTTCTTTACTTTTTTATCAATGATTTTTTATGAAAAAAGTCAAATTACCCGATTTTACCCCACTAGTGGGGAGGAATCATAAATACTGACTGTCCGGTCTTACGCCACTTGGAGTAGCCGGTTTTACCCCGAGTGCAGAGTTTATAAAAAACGAAATAGAACCGCGCAATTATTGGAGTAAATCCTTATTGTTTGATATCCATAGTAAACGTATAATAAGCTAGACTAAATATGGTTTTCATAACTGTAATGATTTTTAAGTAAAGGTAGTTTAAAATCAAACGAACATTAGAGAGTTGACGTCTTAAAACGAATAAACCTTCACAAACGCCGTGAATTCAACAGCTACACTGTAAAAAAAATCCCGTAAAATTTACGGTTTTAAACTGGCAGCTGGGTTGGTTGTGCAAAATCGTAAAAGTTACGAAGTAAATCCGTAGTCACAACGGTTTTTTACCGTATGAAATCAAGTTTTCTCCGTAAAAATTAAGTCATCGAAGTAAGTGACGTCATCGACTGAGTTGAGTTGTTTTTCTCCTTCTGTTCGAGTTGAGTTGAAATATGCTGATGTCTATTATCAATTAGGAATATTAATTAATCAAGGCTTAATTATTCATTTCAATTAGTTTAATTAATATAATTTTTAATTGAACTTACTTGGACGGTTAGGTTAGGTTATATTAACGTCCCGTTTTGAAGCAACACGAGGGCTATTTAGGGACGGACCTCGTAATTTTGAACCACGGTCAGATGACGAGGACGACACCTGAGCTGGCGCCCCCCTCTCCAAACTTCCGCGCCACACCAGCGGGAGGACGTTTGGCCACTACGTATGATTTAACGTGCAACAGGCCCCATACACGGCGGATCTTCAGTGGAATCGGGTTTCGAACCTGCGACCCTCCGGTCCCTAGGTCGAGACCTTACCACTAGGCCACCGCGGCCTAACTTACTTGGACGATTTCGATGCAAGATGGTGACAAAACTTCTAACTCCTCCGAGCCGGGGATCGAAACCGCGTTCATAGAAATAAAAGGCAGTCACTCAAACCACTAGACCACCGGAGACTTCATAAAATAGAGAAAAAATAATGTATTTGAGTTTTAAAGTCACTATGGCTCTAGTGGCGCCACCTAGTGGTGTAAAAATCAACTATTGCCAGAACACGTATTTTAAGGTTATGGAGATGGAACCCTATTAAAAACATGAAATGAATGGAATAAAATTACATTTAAGAAAAGGGAAAGTTATCGTACGGAAAGCAATACCGTATGACGAAAAGTAGAATTTGAACTGACGGTTTTAAACCGTTTATGGCTGGAGCGGAAAACGGTGAAAAACCGTTTTGTCAACAAAACAGTTTTAAACCGTCAAATATACGGAAAAAGTCCGGGGAAAAAACGGATATTTTTTACAGTGTACAACACGGCACTATAACTGTTCCTTTTTCTTGACTATTATAGTGTAATTCTGCCGCTAGGAAAAAAGAACAAATATTGCCAGAATCGAGGGTTTTATCGACTCTCCCACAATATTAAATATAATATTCCACAAAATTTGAATTGCTACTGAGCAGCTTCCTTAGTTGTCAATAATTTAAAAGGAAAAGGCGGTTCATCAGTGGTTGATAAAAAGCTGCATTTAAGGGGCCGTCCATAAATGATGTCACTCTTGGAGGGGGGAGGGGGTCAAAAATATTGAAAAAAAGTGTGACATCATTTATGGACAGCTCCTAAGCCATATGATACAATTTTTAGCATTTTGCCATACAGGTAAGTAAGAAAAAAGAACAAAATCTTTTCGAAAGAAGAATTCTTTTGAAAGTTTAATTGTATCGTTAAAGAACTCGTTTTTCATTAGCGGGAATATTTTCAATCCATTTCCTTTAACACCAGCGGCACTCTGCCCTCGGAGGGCAACCCTCAACCCGGATACGATTCGCATGCAGCCGAAACAAACGATACTTCACGGATACCATTTGATCGATACGCTTCTCAACTCAACTCACCATTCCCTCCTACAGATTCCCCCGCGGTCTTTTCTCGACTCCTGGGTGGCAGCAGAACAACAAGAATTCGAAAAGCCCCACCTTTGCAGAGGCAAAAAAACAATGATTAATTCCACCCAGCGAGGGTGACAGCTTTGAGTGGAAATCCATTAAGCAGTGTTTACCTACTTGTCCCTCGTCCCGACCAATCAGATGCGGGCGATTTTTCTTAAAAAGTCGTCCCCACCCCCCTCCGGATAAGGTATCAGTGATCGGATCCTTGTTTGATCTGCGGCTTCGTGAGTTGTAGAGTTGTAGGCCAACACCTGAGAAGTGGTCTCTGGGGCCGACGGCCCGCTGCGTTATCTGGTCTTCAGGAATGATTGGCAGGAACTGAAGCGAAGGCGCCAACATCGATATATTTTTGGATCTGTTGGAGGGGTGAGACTGGGGAGGTGCCTCGCCGAGGTCTTTTGTAAGATGGAAGAAAAATGCGCCTTTGTAATGCTTAGGTGACTGCTGACATGCCTGAAGAGAGTGGCAAAGCGATGGAGGCGTCTATGTTCCATGCGCCAGTTTTGAAGGACGTCGAGAAGACAAAATAGCAGGACATTTGTCAGTGGCGTAGAAAGGGTAGATGGTGCCAGTATTTTTTCGCCATCCCCCATCGTATTTGGCTTTAAAAAGTGAATTAAATGCACTTGTATAATATTCCCAAGTGCTGACCCAAAGACTGATGCGTGGAGCATATATACAGGGTGTCGCCGAATTAAAATTGGACACAAATCTACCATTAAGGTAAGAAGGCCACATACCAAATTTCACGTATCAAAGTACTTTTTTAAAGAGGTTATTGCGTTCAAAAGTGTGCGATTTTACAGACAGACAGTCAAACATTTGACGGATTTGGTCCAAAATTTGATACAAACCTACATTACTGATGATAAAAAAGTGTACGAAATTTTATCCACCTAGCTATTTGAGTTTGTGAGCTATCGCGTTCACATTAACACGGTCAGACAGACAGACTTCCCGTGGACGGATTTTGTCCAAAATCTGATAGAAACCCCCAAATTATGTGTAAAGATCATATACCAAATTTCGTCTCCGTAGCTCTAATAGTTTTCGAGTTATCGTGTTGACACACAGACAGACATAATTCAAGAAGTTTCCCCAAAAAGGTGCTGTTCCCCTCTCCCCGCGTGGATAAAAAATTCGAACCTACTGTAACCCAGAATCCAATGTCTATCAGAAGATTTTTCATTGTAGATTAATAGTGATTGTAAAATATTTAGGTGAAGATTCAAATTCAAAGAGATGCGTACCAATTAAAACGCCACTCTTTTGCCGGCTAAAGGACAAAGTGACGTAATCCTTCCGCGTGCACAGAGATTGCTACCAGTACGCATGCGTATGGAGAATCGGATTAAAAAATTAATTATGCAATTTGAACGCCCTTTTTCCAACCGTTTGAAACGCAATTTGGGCACAGATTTATAATTAATGTTAGCAACCGTCATACAATTTTTATTTATCTAAGCCAAAGGGTTTAGGAGATACAATTTTTACAAGTATGCGATTGTACAGTCCGACAGACCATCAACACTTCGACGGATTTGGTCCAAAATCTGATACGGACCTACAATCATGACGATAAAGCTGTGTGCCAAATTTTATCCATCTAGTTATTTAAGTTTTAGAGTTATATTGTTCACATAAACGCGAACAGACAGACTTCCCGTAGACGGATTTTGTCCAAAATTTGATAGAAACCTACAAATTATGTGTAAAGATCACATGCCAAATTTCATCCCCGTAGCTCTAATAGTTTTCGAGTTATCGTGTTCACAGACAGACATAATTCCAAAATTGTGTTCTTCGGACTCGGGGAGGTCTAAAACGTGGAGATTCGTCAAAATCTCGAGTTCGAATTTTTTGACGATTACAATACTTTCTCTTTGCATACTTCGTATACGAGAAAGTAAAAAGACTGTATTAGCAGTTTTAAATTCAGAAAAGGCTATCGATGGAATCCGCAGTCATTCTCAATCGTGTACACTCCTGGACAACCAACACTACTTTGAGAGATGAGAAAGCACTGAGTTAGCAGAATTAAAAGATTCGTGAAGAATTATGTTCATTACTAGCTGATAGTGTATGTCAGTAAAAGTGCTAAGAATGATGGAAATCAGATCAAACATCAGTGAATTTTAAGTTTCCTGCATTTGGCGTAAGAATTTATCACATATGTGTGTGAAGATTGAAAAAATGTATTCATACTCAGGCTTTCATGTCACGTTTATGCAGCGTTATAGACCGAGAATTTCTTTTCTCCACACTAATTGGAAATTTAGCAGATTATCTGAGCTAATTAAAGCTTCATATCCCCTGTTAATAATCCGCTGAAAGCATCCATTATGTGCAGACTAATTATAGTCAGCTGCTATCCGGATTATCGCTTTTCACGTTGTGGATTTCCGTCAGCAGTTTCTGTGGTTAACGGTAGGCGTTTCTGTAAATACCGTTCGTTGAAAGTAAGTAATCGATGAAAACTCGTTAAAAACGGGGTGAAGGTTAATCAATGGATTAAATTTTATTTTTCTAGTAATTTATCAAATCTTACTTTGCATTGTTGTTTGTTTTTAGGATGATTCGTTTCACTTTTAAGTTTTTAAAGATAAACTGATAGAAATACAAATGCCTTCAACATTTTACGGTTCTGCTCCTTTTCGTAATATATTCTTCTCATAGTAAATAAGAAATTACATATTATTGATGGGCTTGTAATAAAGGTGGCCAGTTTGTAAAAATACCATATAGATAAGCGAGAAATGTCAGATTATATCTGGCGCTGGGTCTTTTTGTTGTTTCTTAAATTCGATTAATTTTTAATTAACCAAAAAAAATCTAATTTAAATTTTGAAAACACCTTTCTTAATGAGCACCTACTACCCAATAAGGTAGGCGCACCAAATTTGGTAGCTCTAGGACCAATGGTCTGCTCTATAGAGCGTTTTGAATAATTTTCGCATCATGCATGTCGCAATTCACAAATAGTATTGCAGCCTAGAAATATTATCACGTTCAAAAAATTAAAGTCCTTTTTACCCAGTAGCCCAATAAATCCATTTTTATGAACTTTGTTTACATAAATAATATTTATTTATTTATTCAAAGAAAGCACACTACAGAGATGACTCCATTTACAGAGTGCATGATCAAAAGCATACAAAAAACACAAGTCACAAAGTTAATTAAAACACACAAAAACGTAACTGCAGGGAATATAACAGTTCAAAGCTCAAAACCTCATTAATTATAAAAATGTAAACACATAAATGTTTTAAAACGAAAACACGCAATTACAGAAGCACTCAAAACACACTGAGGTTCCAAAAGTCCATGCTGCATACCGTCACATTAAAATTATATAAAAAATCACACAATTTTTTAAAAAAATTTAGAGCATTAAATCAAAAAACCATTAAAAAAAGCAAGGGTCAAAAAGTCAAACACACACAAACACTAGATCAACGCATAAAAATATACAAACGTGAACCTGTTAATATAATTAAATTTAGAATACACATTTGGAAAGGAACTTTGGTGCCTTAAAGATCTGGAAGGCATAGCGAAATTTATAGTGCTCAGTATATTAGTACAATCTATCGAACCATTGATTACCTTGTAAAAGAAGTACAGTCGGACCTCTATTTAACGAAGCCGCTAAATCCCGAAAAAAAATTCGTTAAATGGAAAATTCGTTAAATAGAGATTCACCTTTTAAAATACTGTAAACTACACAAAACAGATTTTAAATTCATAAACACTAAATATTATTAGAAAAGTAATTAATCACACCTTTATTTTGTAAATTAATATCTATTTGTTTTATATATTTTATCCATCAAAAATTAATCTGCAAGGAAAACAAGAATAAAACAAAACATTGTCCTGGAATACACTGTATTTTCAATTTAAAAAAAATAATTTTATATTAAAATTAATGAATTTTAGCACTTCATCATACGAAGATTTGTTGATTTCTGCATCATGATCATTTCCATCTTCATCATCTTCGTCTTCATCGCTGTATTGTTTTTATTTTTCACCCTGTCCTATTCAAAACTGCCTCATCCACATCTTCATAGACAGATGCTTTTAGACGTTTTGAACAAGAATTCGATGAGTCATAATTTTGTATCTTATCACGATTTTTTTATTATGGTTGAGCTGTTTGGAGGAATACCAAATTTTAAAGCAACATCCTTTTTTCACGCCTTTATCCACCTCATGAAGAATTAAATTTTTTTTCTCTGATGCTCAAGCACTTTGCTTTGACATTTTCCAGCTTCAAGGTCATTGATCACCATCAAATGTGTTAAAAGAAAGAATAAGTTTGAAATGTTCAGAAATATTTTGAGAAATAGGGAGAAAAAAAATATTGGATCACAAGAAAAAGTTCGTTAAATAGAGAATGCACTTCGCTATTTGGAGGTTATTTTATGAAGAAATTCGCAAAATGTTCTTGGTTCCAAGAAAAAGTTCGCAAAATAGAGGTCCGACTGTATTACCAAAAGCATGTCGCGCTTGTTTGCCCACCGATCATTTTTAACATGTCAACATGACGTTGGATTTTGCTTTCGTATTTGGGCACCAAATACCGGTGAAAAGCTGTAAGGGATGAAGATTTCTTGGATTCAGTTATTGTTGCATAAACATCACCTTAAGTCGGTCTTTTGTAAAGGAAGATTGAAAAGAAATTTTTATGCTTTTGGCTAGTAACAAAGTTTAAGGTAAAGAAATTTGTACTTTGTTCCCGGAATATTCCCCTGTCGAATCTTAATATATCTATGCAGAACAAGATGATATATGAATATAAGAAAAGTGACTGGCGAATTTCAGGATTTTATTCAAGCAGAATATATATTATACGAGATGGATGAGAAGAGATCACACCTGTTTTTTCTCGTAAATTTTCTGACAATTCCCACAAAGCACTGTCCATCCCACATAAAGTAGTAAACATGGTGCTTACAACATTTGTGTGGGTTGGCTTGCTTTTTTTGTTATCTTTAAAAGCATTTCACACTACGACAGTAACTAGCTGTAAAAGTTATCTAAGAAAATTTTAATCGCTCTTTAAATAAGTGGGTAGAAGGTGGGGTTCTTTATTTAAATTCGGAGAGTTAACGATAATATATTTGTTAATGTGGGACAACTTTCTAGCAAAGGAATAAATCAAGATTTTTTTTCGAGGACAAACTAGACAAAGGAAAAGACAAAAAAATGGGGGGGGGGGGAGTTGCATTTTTGGAAACAAAGAATGCCTTTTTTATTATTAATTTTTAACGTTCCTATCAGTCTATGCGATGTTAATTATCTGTGAAAAATTTTGTGTCTGCGGTCTAAGTTTTGAATTCGGAAACAGTATAACCTCGATTGTCCGGACCTCTAGCAACCGAGGTCTCAGTTAACCGAGCCAGTGTCAGAAAATCGAACTGAATTTTTCATTTTTTATTAAAGTCACCGAATTTTTCAGAAAAGCGTATCAAAGTTGGCATTGGAGCCGGTTTTCGAGGATTTTCATGATGCGAAGATTTGTAAAAAAGTCGCCATCGGAAAGTTATCCTTTTTTAACCTAAAAAGTTACTTAGAGAAAATATAAAAACACAATTCCATTCTTAAGTTAGTGATTTCTAACTTAAGAAGTTACTTAGAGAAAATATATAAACACCATTCCATTCTTAAGTTAGTGATATTTAACTTAAGAAGTTACTTAGAGAAAATATATAAACACAATTCCATTCTTAAATTAGTGATGTCAGCAAATTCCATACATTTTCATGAAAAAAAAATGGCACTGAAAATGTGTCGAAAAGTTTCGCGTTGTTGAACGGGGAAGAAATATTCTTTAGAAAACATCCTTAAAGAATCGTTGGGAAATTGCGAAGGAAACAGGGGAAAACAGTCATTTCGCGAATCCTCGTATTAAAACTGTTTCAAAGAATGCATTTCAGAAATTGGATACCTATGAAAGGAGTTTGTTAAAATGTTAATAAGTGACGATGCTTGCTTTCTTATTTTTATAATTTAAAAAAAATTAATAAACAAAGTTTTGTCGAAGGAAAAGAACCGAGTAAATGTTGAATTGTTGGTCAAAATTGTGAGCCATTGATAAATGTATATTTGCCTGATTTAGCTTTAAAATGGTTTATCTAGCCCTCTAATTGTTTATCCCGCTATTTCGCCGGTAGAGTAAGTCTATTTTCTTGCATCATTATCGATTTTTCGTGTTAATATGTTTACTTAGTAGTTTTAAACGTTAAATAGTATTATACTAATAAAGTTTGCATATATATAATAACAATAGCTAGGTTCAACGATATTTGAACATATTTGCGTTGCTGATCTAATTGTGAGTGATCATAAGTGTATCTTTGCCTGATTAGCTTTAAAATGGTTTATCTAGCCTCTCAATTGTTTATCCCGCCATTTCCGCCGGTAGGAGTAAGTCATTTTCTCTGCATTCTACGATTTTCGCAAGTCAATATGTTTACTTAGTAGTTTTAAACGTTAAAGAGTATTATACTAATAAGCTTTGCTATAAGTAACAATACCTTGGTTCAACGGTATTTGAATATATTTGCAAGCGTTGATCTAATTTAGAGTGATTCATAAATGTATCTTTTGCCTGATTTAGTTAAAATGGTTTATCTAGCCCCTAATTGTTTATCCCCCCGCTATTTCCGCCGTAGGAGTAAGTCTATTTTCTACTGCATCTACGATTTTCGCAAGATAATATGTTTACTTAGTAGTTTTTTAAAACGTTAAGATTATACTAAAGTTTGCTATAAGTAACAATGCTTGGTTCAACGGTATTTAAATATTTGTAGCTTGCATCTAATTGTGAGTGATTCATAAATGTATCTTTGCCTGATTTAGCTTGGTTTATCTACCTCTAATTGTTTATCCCGCATTTCCGCCGAGAGTAAGTCTATTTTCTCTGCTGCATCTACATTTTCGTAAGCTAATAATTTTACTAGTAGTTTTAAAACGCTAAAGAATTATACTATAAAGCTTGTATATAACAATACGTTGGTTCAACGATATTTGAACATATTTAAAGTTGAATCAAATAGTGACTTTAAAAGTCAGAAGGTTAAAGCTTGGAAATATTTCATGTCTGTCGTCTTTTGTTAATCTGTCATTCGAAGTGATAGCCTCGTGCTGTTTTCAAACCCGGACGTTAATATCTTAAATTTAAGACTTAAACTCATCCAAATTGAAAAATTTAATTACTAGTCTGCTCCATCAATTTAAAGTGCAGCAACTGTGTAAAGAGGGGCAACATTGTAGCTCCACTGAAAGGATAAATCAACATCAGCTGTCACCACCAAAAATCCAGTCGCTGTTCGAGTCTTTAAATAGACTATTTAGTTCATTGTTATTTTATCTCGCGTTAACTGCACAGGCGGGCAGCTATTTTTTAAGTTAATTGTCTAATAGCTCTAGCGTTCGTAGTTGTGTTTTAAAGGGCGTAAAAAATTCTGCTGTCATGCTCTTAACCTTTACCGGCATATTTTCGATAGGAACATCTCATCTATTAGACTTGAAATGTTTAGAATATTGATTTATCTTGATTTGTTGCTGATATTTAGTGATTTTATTTACAAGATTATTTTTTAAAATTTTATTATTTGAGTATCATCGATGGAAATACACATCATACATTAATTTTAGTGCTAATTAAAATTTATTTTCTTGATCTAGTTTTAAATTTTACTCTTTGTATAAAAAACCTTTTAAATTTTTTTAATTTGCTATAGATTTTTTTTCTTGTTTTTGTTTACATGATCGATGGAATACACTATTTTAATATTTTAATTATTAGTTAATCGATTAAATTAATTAAATTCTCATCCTAACTATAGTTTAAAATTTCCTATCTTGTTATATTTAATATTAAAATAGTGTACTTGACATATAACACTTCATTTTAACTATTCTGTATTAGCAATCGATTAAATTAATTAATTCCTATCCTAACCATAGTTTCATAATTTCCTATGCTTGTTTATTTTAAATATTAAAATAGTGTATTTTCGATGGCAATACACTATTTTAATATTTTCAGAACTTATCAGTTAATCGATTAATTTAACTAAATTTTCATTACGTGGGGCGCCATCTGGTAATGAGTTTGAGAAAAAAAAATGATGCTAAGATTCCAAAAACTGTTAAGATCTACTGTTAAAACTGTTACTGTTTAGGATCGAAAAACTTTATCGAAAAAATAACATAAGAACTTACTATTTTTTTTATTTGTTAGGTAACCAAACTTCTAAATGATATTCTTTACATCACTGGTTTATTCAGAATTTTTGTTCCTTTTTTACCTTCTCGTATACGAAGCATACAAAGAGAAAGAATTGTAATCATCAAAAAAATCCGATTTATATTATTAAAAAACGTTTTTTATTATTTGTGTTTATATTATTAAAAACGGTTTATATTATTAAAAAACGGTTTATATTATTTGTGTTTATATTATTAAAAAACGGTTTATATTATTTGTGTTTATATTATTAAAAAACGGTTTATATTATTTGTGTTTATATTATTAAAAAACGGTTTATATTATTTGTGTTTATATTATTAATAAACGGTTTATATTATTTGTGATAATTAATTGTAAATTATAAATTAGAAAATAATGAAATAAAAAAATTTACTTTTAAAAACACCCCTTCATTAGTGTGCTAAAAAGTTGTTTTTATTTAGCTTATTTCTCTGCAAATTCTCTGCAATTTTGCTTCCTAGTAAAGCATTGCGTTCACAGAGAAAGTATAGAAACAGTTTTAAAAAAATTCAACCTCGACATTTAGATGAGTTTTAATGCTTCATATCTCTGAGTTGACAAAACACATTTTTACTTTCTTGTATACGCAATAGAGAAAGTATAATAATCGTCAAAAATTCCGCATCCATAATTTGGTGCATGTCCTCGTTTTACATCTCCCTGTGTCCGTAAAAACCATTTATGAAATTATGTCTATCCGTCTGTTAACTCAAAAGGCAACAAGTTAGATAGATGAAAACTGGTATGCGATCCTTACTCCAAAATTGTAGATTTCTGTCAAATTTTTGGAGGTAGTCCTCTGTCTGTTAGTCCGCATGCATAACTGAACCAGCGGGAGTGTTCTCCCCTAAACTTTCTCGTATACTTCTCGAAAAAGATGCCGTTCCCCCCCTCCGCGTGGATAAAAAAATTCGAACCTATTGTAACCCAGGATCCAATGACTATCAGAAAATATTTAGGTAAAGAATCAAATTCAAAGAGATGCGTTCTGATTAAATGCGTACCGATTTCTACTCTTGCTGGCTCAAGAACAAGTCGCATAATCCTTCCGCGTGCACAGATTGCTACCAGTACGCATGCGCATGGAGAATCGGATGAAAAAAAGCGTCAAGCAGGAGTCAATAAATATCGTGCACAGAAGATTGCGTCCAGTCCGCATGCGCGTGGAGATGGCGGATGCGTTGGAGATGCGATTATACAGACCGACAGACAGTCAACCCGTTAACGGATTTGGCCCAAACTTTTATACGGACCTACAATGCTAACGATAGAACTGTATATGAAATTTTATCTATCTAGCTTTTGAAGTTTTTGAGTTATAGCGTTCACATGACCGCGGACATACAGCCTTCCCGTTGACGGATTTTGTCCAAAATTTGATAGAAACCTACAAATTATGTGTAAAGATCACATACCAAATTTCATCCCCGTATCTTGAACAGTTTTTGAGTTATCGGGTTCACAGACAGACATAATTCCAAAATTGTGTTTTTCGGACTCGGGGATGTCTAAAACGTGGAGATCCGTCAAAATCTCGATTTCGAATTTTTTGACGATTACAATACTTTCTCTTTGTATACTTCGTATACGAGAAAGTAAAAAAGCGCAGAAGTTTAAAATAGTATGATTTTATTACTAGCCTTGTAGATCTCTATTAAATTCAGATACGTCCAACGGTTGATTCGCTGTAGTTCTGTCTATTCTGTCTCCTAATGTCTACTAATTTTAGTTTCTGTAATAATTTTGGACTAATTTTGGTCCAAATTGGACTAATTTTGGACCAAATTGGACTAATTTTGGAACAAATTGGACTAATTTTGGACCAAAATAAATTAGGTTCAGCAAGTAGACTTTCCGTTTGTTAATCTGTCCGTGTGTATGGGGACGCGATAACTCAAAAACGAAACAGGCATGATTAAGGAATAGGAATGATTTGATATATAGTTTTGACACTAAAGTTTGTAAGTTTACAGGAAATTTTGGACACATTCAGTCAATAGAAAGATGTCAAAAATGATTCGATGCATTCGTACGAAAAATGCACAATGATTCTCTTCATTATACATATTAGCCTCGAGGGCAATTCTGAACAATCTATGCGAATTACAGTCGTCCGCACTTAACGACAACAGAATGTATATTCCAAATTTCTAAATAAAGCGTAATTTCAGGTACGTTTTATTTTTGTATACCGTACGTACAATAGAGTACATATTATGTATTTACATTTTGTACAATAATTAAATCGGCAGTTTGAAGAAAGGGACGAATCCAAAAACTGTGTTATCGAAGAAATAACATAAGAACTTCCTATTTTTTTATTTGTTGGGTTTTTTAACCAAACTTCTAAACGATATCCTTTACATCAGTGGTTTCTTCAGAATTTTGGTTCCTTTTTCACTTTCTCGATACGAATCATACAAAAAGAAAGTATTGTAATCGTCAAAAAATTCGAACTCGAGATTTTGACGAATCTCCACGTTTTAGACCTCCCTGAGTCCGAAAAACACAATTTTGGAATTATGTCTGTCTGTACGTCTGTGAACACGATAACTCGAAAATTATTAGAGATAAAGGGATGAAATTTGGTATGTAGTCTTTAAACATAATTTGTAGGTTTCTATCAAATTTTGGACAAAATCCGTCAGCTGGAAGTCTGTCTGTGTGTCCGCGGTCATGCGAACGCTATAATTCAAAAACTTGAATAGTTAGATGGATAAAATTTCGTACACAGTTTTATCGTCATGAATGTAGGTCCGTATAAAATTGTGGGCCAAATCCATCAAAAGGTTGACTGTATGTCGGTCTGTATAAGCGCATCTCCAACGAGTCCGCTATCTCCACGCGCATGCGTATTGAACGCAATCTTCTGTGCACGATATTTATTGACTCCTGCTTGGCGCTTTTTTTTTCATCCGATTCTCCATGCGCATGCGCACTTGGTAACAATCTGTGCACGCGGAAGGATTGTCCTTGAGCCAAGAAAGAGTAGAAATCGGTATTCATTTAATCGGAACGCATCTCTTCGAATTTGATTTTTTACCTAAATATTTTCTGATAGTCATTGGACCCTGAGTTACAATAGGTTCGAATTTTTTTATCCACGCGGAGGGAGGGGAAACAGAACCTTTATCGAGAAGTATACGAGAAAGTTTAGGGGAGGCCATTCCCGCTGGTTACCTTCTCGTATACGAAGTATACAAGGAGAAAGTATTGTGATCGTCAAAAAAATCCGAACTCTAGAATTTGACGAATCTCCACGTTTTATACCTCCCTGAGTCCGAAAAACACAATTTTGGAATTATGTCTGTAAATACGATCATTCAAAATGTATTAGAGCTAGAAGGGTGAAATTTGGAATGTGTTCTTTACACATAATTTGTAGGTGTCTATCAAATTTTGAACAAAATTCGTCCGCGGAAGTCTATCTGTCTGTCCGTGTTCTTGTGAAGACGATAACTCAAAAGCTTAAATGGCTCGATAGATAAAATTTGGTACACAGTTTTATCATTGGTAATGTAGATTCGTATCAAATTTTAGACCGAATCTATCAAAGTGATGACTGTCTATCGGTCTGTATAATCGCATGCTTGTGAACAAGATAACTTCTAAACCATATTATGTAGATAAATAAAAATTGATATGTGGTCTTCTTATCTTAATTGTAAATCTGTGTCCAATTTTGGTTTCAATTGGTTGAAAAAAAGACGTCCAAATTGCATATTCGGTTTCTTCCCCATTCTGCGACGCAAAAAACGACGCGCGCGATTTTCCCCACCTGTGTTAGGCAATCGTTCATGCTACTGTTGCTCTGTGTATTTTTTACCCACCCGCGTTAGGGCGGATACGAGAAAGTTTTGGGGAGACCACTCCTGGTTACAGCTAACAATGATCGTCTGTGAGATAATACACCCTTTGTACATCTTGTGTGCATTTCGATTTGTAGGACCGTGTATTATGTTCCCTGTGCGCTTGTTATAATCCGTTTGAATGAAAATAGTGTTGGAAGAATATAAATCACGACTCTCGACCTGTCAGTCGGAAAGGTCGTAAGTCGACGAGACCCTCTACTACCCGGATGTCAAACTCGCAGCCCACAACTATACCTTTGCAGCCCAGCAAATGTAACAGTATTTAACGAAATTGCTAATAATTTAATAAGAAATAATTTAATAGAAATTTCGTGGCTTAATTTTTAAGATTCTTAATTATTGATACAGGGTGGCGACAAAACCGGGAATTCAGGGAATAGTGGGGAATTTTATCGATCTGGAAAAGTCAGGGAAATTCGTAAAAATATCTAAAAATCAGTGATAATTAATAGTTATTTGTTTCTTGAGTTATTATCTATAAATTAGTATCTTATGTCTAGCATTATTTGTAATAATAAATGCAGTTAAAAAAACTTATATTCATTTATAATATATATATCGTAAGTTTTGATTAGAGCAATTAATTTTTTATGATTTTGTTAAAGAATAAAGATTTGAAGTAATATTTTGGCAGTTTCTCTTGTTTAAATCTTTGCAAAAATATACATTATTAGGTACGTATAATTATACTATTTTTATATGTTATTCTGGTACCCATGCAAAGAGCACTAATTAGTTATTGAACTGTTTTAAAGTTTTGAGCAAAGATCATAATAACTTTTACTGTTAATATAATTTAACTTGTGTTGCAAAGAGTAGTTTTAATGTTTCTTAGAATTCTTATGCAGTTTTAGTTACAAAGTATTTTGTAAAAATTTCCAGCATTTTTTACTGTAAGAAATGTAATATACTGTTTTAATAGATTTTTTTTAGGATGTTCATAAATTTTTTAAAAATTAAATTTCATAAAAATATTTTTTATATTAAATAACTGGTAAAAGTGTTTTTAATAATGTATATTGTACACATACAGTGATTCTGGGTAGGGAGAAATCCAGGAAACTAATATAATTAGTAGCCGTAAATCAGGGGAATGTTGTATGTTTAGTCAGGGAAAAGTCAGGGAAATTTTTTTCACAGTTTCTGTTGCCACACTGTAATAAAAAAAACCACAACATTCACCAATGGTCGATTATTAGGCGTGTTACATCGACGTAACATTTCACTACCAATAGCAGCGAATATTTTTAGCACATTTTCCGACTTAAGGCAAAATACAACGAATTGGGAAGTCTTAATTTTATACGTGTTTGCCAGCCAGTTTGAAAACATTCGAAAACTGGTATACTTTCCGGTTCGAGCAATTATCTTCACTTATGAAAGAAAAATAGTCTCAGGTCGGACCAGAAGTACTGACATTCACTTTAGATCAATTGTGAAAGTAATCACTGGGAACAAGGTATCTTTTTAATGTGTTTTAGAAATAAACCTAGGTTTTTATAAAAATAGAAGTTTTTGCTTTTTTGCTTACAACGTAAACATAGACCTTGTTTAATCGGTTTGTGCTTACATTTGAGTTTGACACACTACACACTTGCTGTACTAGAATTCTGAATACGACCCACGCGGTATTGTGTAAGTATACGAGAAATAACACTCCCACTGGTTTAAACATAAATCCTTTCATGATCAAAGAACAGTACATTTTACGCCATCGATGCTATTGTACAATGTATCGACATAAACTCCTTTGTTAAAATGAAAAGCGTATTGTGCGAGCTATATTTAAAATTCCCTTGAAAGCGATGCAATTAAGCCTAACCTTAAAAAAGTCGTTTGCGCGAACAATGAATTCAGTCGGCCATAAAGCAACGCTTGTTGAATGCGATTTAGTAATAAGTGTTTTATGCCTTTCAAATTGCGTCTAAGGTAGCATTATAAAGCGAGGAAACGGCATTCTACGAAATCATTGTTCGAAAATCCGAGACACTTTGTTTTATGTGCTAACTGTGGAAGTTTATTCTTATATAATTTAATTCCGAATGAATTCTTCGAAATGAATGCTGGTTGTTGTTGTTGCCGAGTGTCGCAAGCAACTCTTCTCACACTTTGATTGTTTGTAAAGTGTCTCTTAAATATCTTAAATTCGTTTTCAATGTTGATAATGAAATAAATGCATTAACGAGTTTTTTCTTTTCGCTTATCATTTATATTTTTTAATACAGGGTTCCAACTTATATCCGTTACACCCCCCTTAACTTTTAAACGGTGACAGCTTAGGCCATAAATTTGGTGGCTAGGTATAGTAAAAAGGACAACTTACAACGCCATCTATCGGCAAATTTTGGAATTAGCGCTCCTATCTCGAAACCGGTACAAGATACGGGAGAAAAGTCAAAAAAGTTCAAAATTGTAGAGCGTCTTTGATTTAGTACGAAAAGACACCTTGAGTGCAATAATGCTAAGAACAGAACGTGTAAAATGCGCATTTGCTTGCTCGCATTTTCGGAAATTTTGACGTCATATGACACGAATAAGGACCTTTCCGCCAACATTGCAGGACGTATTACTGTTGCTTGTGTTTGCGCAACAACTATATACTAAAAAGTGTGCAAAGTGAAATTTAAACAAGGACTCAAATCTGCATTGTAGATGACGGAGAGCACTTTGAACACCGAAGATAAAGGTATATTGTGATAACTAATTGTTTTTTCTCGTTTCAACCCGTTTCGGAAATCGAGAACAAACGAAGGGGATTCAGATTGATCTTTAATAATATGAACTTAATTTTTCAATGTTTTATAAATTTTGATTAAAAATTTGAGTATTTATTGACTCTTTAAAATCTAGTCAATTTACTTGACACCTCCCTAAAAAAATTCATTAACACCCACAAAATGTTTCTCTGAATGAAGTACATTGGATCTGCTGTTTTTAAGCGAAATATTGCCTAATGAGAAAATAATTCCATCATGGCATTTTATGCCAAAGAATTTATCAAGATTTATTAAAAGGAGGATATTTTACTTTTCAGATGGAGACGATTTTTAATCGGATAGGAAATTCATTAAGCGAAAACTTTTTTTTGTTAGCAATAGATATATTACACTTTTTGCTTTTAATTAGAGTTCGACAATATTTTAATCATATCAATAGAATTCGTAATTGTTTAATATTTAAAGTTTTTGATAATAAAATAATAATAGGATTTTAAATTACGGAAATAAAGTTTAATTCCCGGGAAGAAATTCCCCTAAAGTTATTTGGGTGAAAGAACTGTAGAGGTTGATATTTATTTTGATGAAACTATATTTAGAACACTAATTATTTTACTCTTCCTAAACGAAACATACAAGATAGTGAATTTCTACGTTTTCGAACTCTTTTAGTCCGAAAACAGCATTTTTGACTTATGCCTGTTCACCCGCTAACACTATATCTTAACTAGCGGGAGTGGCCTCCCCTATACTTTCTCGTATACTTCTCAAAAATTTGTCATTTCCCCCCCCCCCCTGCGTGGTTAAAAAAAATCGAACCTACTGTAACCTACAATGCAATGACTATCAGAAGGTTTTTCATTGTAGATTATAGCGATGGTAAAATATTTAGGTGAAGAATCAAATTCAAAGAGATGCGCATGTATTAAAACTTAGCAATATTTATTTTCTAGCAAGCTCCGTTAATGCATGCACAGAGATTTATTACTTCCAGTACGCAAGTAAAAACTAGGTAAAGAATCAATTTCAAAGAGATGCTTACCGATTTTCCGCTCTTGGACGACTCAAGGACAAACTGACGTAATTCGCTCCATAGCTTTCGCATGCACAGAAGATTGCTTCCAGTACGCATGCGCGTGGAGATGACGGATTCTTTTCAAAAATAAATTATACAGACCGACAGACAGTCAACCCTTTGGCGGATTTGGCCCAAAATTTTATACGGACCTACATTCATGACGATAAAATTGTGTACCGAATTTTATCCATCTAGCTATTCAAGTTTTTGAGTTATAGTGTTCGCATGACTTCGGACATACAAGCAGACAGACTTCCCGTTGACGAGTTTTGTCTAAAATTTGATAGAAACTTACAAATTATGTTTAAAGACCACATACCAAATTTCATCCCCATAGCTCTAATAGTTTTCGAGCTATTGTGTTCAGAGACATACATAATTCCAAAATTGTGTTTTTCGGACTCAGGGAGGTCTAAAACGTGGAGCTTCGTCAAAATCTCGAGTTCGAATTTTTTGACGATTACAATACTTTTTCTTTGTATACTTCGTATACGAGAAAGTAAAAATGGAACAAGTTAGAGGGATGAAATTTGTTATGTGGTCTTCTCACCCAAATTGTAGATTTGTAAAAAAATTTAGAAGAAATCCGTCTCAGAGCAGTCTGTCCTTCCACATGCATTCGCACACAATAACGAAATCTCTCCGAAAATCGTCTTTGTACTTCATCGCGTTTTTGTACTTCCAGCACCACTTAAATACAAATTTTCTTTCTTCAAAATTTAATCTTGATTGGGCGATGATTTCTCCACCTTTAAATTTGCAACTAACATAAAATTCAGGGTTTTACCAACTAATAAAGTGTTACTTATAACCCTCTAATTATAGAGTATGCAAACAATTAATGATTTTAAAAATTTTTATAAAATTATTATTTAAAAAAAGAAAGCAAAATTAAAACTGGAACAAGAACAAAAGTTTTTTTAAAAATCTTACAAAAATTAAAAAGAATAAAAGAATTTAATTGTAAAAAGAAATGAAATTAAAAAAATTAAGACAATATTTAAGATGCGCGCCATTGCAGTAGCATAACAAACCAGCGGGAGTGGCCTCCCGAAACTTTCTCGTATACTTTTCAAACATTTGTCATTTCCCTTCCCCCTGCGTTGATAAAAAGTTCGAACCAACTGTTACCCAGAATGCAATGACTAACAGAAGGTTTTTCATTGTTGATTATAGTGATAGTAAAATATCGAGGTGAAGAATCATATTCAAAAAGATACGTATGTATTAAAACTTCGCAATATTTATTTTTTTATCAAACTCTAGCAATGCAAGTTCCGCGTGCGGAGAAGAAAACAGGAGAATAGCTTGCGCATGCGCAGAGATTGCTTCGAGTACGCAAGTAAAACGAGACGCCCTAAATGTTTGCTTCCTTACAAAATCTCGCCGCCAGAATTGGTTTTTGGCAAACTGCCAAGTTTTCGGAGTATCCCTTCTTTGCACAGGCATTTGCGCATGCGCATGGAGTTGCACAAGTATGCTATTATACAGACCGACGGACAGTCAGCCCGTTGACGGATTTGGCCCGAAATTTTATACGGACCTACATTCATGACGATAAAACAGTGTACCAAATTTTATCCATCTAGCTATTCAAGTTTTTGATAATGAAGTTTTGAATCTTTTAAATATGCAAACTGGTTGAATAGGATCTCAGTTTTGCCAATACTGATGTTTCTTGCTTGTAAATAGAAATAGTAAATTCTATTTCTTCTCATTCAGGAACTTGGTTGAGAATCATCCGTCAAATGACCATTTATTTTTTCCATCAAAACGGGACATTTTTTTAATTTTTGGGCAATATTATGCGAATTCAAGAAAACACACTTTCTTTAGTTTTTATTTATTAATTAGAAGATCAGGAATAATTAATTGAGCTGGTATTTTTCTGGAAAACACATTTTCGCTTCAGTATGTTTGGTGTAGATTTTTTTTAAAGAAATTCTTGGCTTTGATTTCTTAAAATTAATTCGGTAATTAACGTTGCTTTATAAATTGCGACTTGCAACTGTGTTTTCTAGCTCTTCTACAGCTTATTCATAAGGGAAAAAAACCCTTTCCACGGGTGCATTAGTGCGGGCAGACATAGAATATATCCAACAATTATACCAAAGTTCGTATGATTTAAATTAATGGAGCGAAAGTGTTTGAACAGTTCCACTCAACGACTTTAACTTAAAATATTTCCAGTGTTTCACTCTGTCACTTCATGCGGTGTAATATAGTTAGAACTAAGTGCGAGATAGGAGGCTTCTGACCAACTTACATATGTGTGCACATGCTCCGTCATCGCCGGACTACGTAGTTCCCAACCTTTTTGATTGTGCGGACCACCTGTTGTGTAAAAATATTTTGAGGCCCACTAACTAAACCTACAAGTAAAAAAATACAAACACATTCACTCGCACATATATGTGTATCCACATTCCACATTCAGTTTGTTTGTGCTCCCATGTTTAAAAAAAACTAAAGTTGTGAAATCACGTTCAAGCAGATAAGTAGTCGGGAACCCATCAAATGTCTCAGTACAAGTTTGGCAATTGCTGGATACTGTTGCCGAACATTCATGCACAACGGAACAAATGATATTGTTCAAAGAAACAATTTTGGAGTCTGGTCGCATAATAGTTCAATTAACGAGTCTTCTTCATTTGATGGTACATACTTTCACTTTCTTTACTCCTGAATTTGACTCGTGAATAGCTTTCCGCGGCCCACCAATAAGCTATTCAGGGCCCACAAATGGGCCGCAGACCATAGGTTGGGAACCACTGTACTAGACAACACCGTAGGAATTTTTGATTTTGGTCCACTTCTTGTTTGAAACTGTTAACGTGGGTTGCTCTCTTTCTGAAAACGGGACGTTTGGGCGTCCCGAAGCTGTGCTTGGGGACAACGGGACAGGGTATCAGAAAA
>BGPR01005124.1:76685-86960 GCA_013235015.1 Araneus ventricosus
TTCTTTGATTCCAAGAAAAAGTTCGCAAAATAGAGGTTCGTTAAAAAGAGGTCCAACTGTATTTCGAGAGTTGATGTGTAGAGGCATACGTAAAAAAGTGGCAGTCGTTTAAAACCAAAACAATTTATTTGAATTTTAAAATATTATATTACGCCGGTGAAAAACGATATAATAAGATCTTCAAAAGTAAAATCCATGCCCTGGCCAAGATAGTGCGCGCAAAGGCGCACCTTACTTAAGGCCTTACCAGGAAGGAGTTACATCGTAAAAGAGAACGTTACAACATCGCGGCGAGCTTAAGTAGTATTTTGAAAAGGGGCCTCCCCGAAAAACCTCGTGACTCTGGAAGTTAAAGTAGGAGTGAAGTTATCTAAGATTGACGTAGAAATATTTCATTTATAATTATAAATAAGGTGGCGTTAAAAAAATTAATTTAAAGAAGATTAAAAATCCAAATCATTGCGTATATATATATTTCCAGCAAGAATTTCTATTTTTAAATCTCCTTTTCAAATCAAATACGCCAACTGGAGTGTTCTTCCCTCGTCTTTTGCGCAATATGGCGCGTTTTGTGTTTGGTTTCGTAGTATAGTGAAAATAATAGGCTTCTTCCCGTTGAATGATTGTGTCCATTTACCCTCTCCTGGCATTTCCAAACTCCTACAGTGCCATATAATTTACAGTGGTTAACTCTTTAACCCCGAGGCGACCTTTTCCTTCTAGTATCTTTAATACCGACTCTTTTTGGGAGGAAGCGACATGAATTGGACTCTCCCAACCTGGGTGGTCATTTACCCCACCACCCTAACCCCTTCCCTTAAGGCTCACGGAAATGGGCTGTAATTGGCAAGGATAATTAGATCCCTCTACCGCGCTTGTCTCAGAACCTCTCCTCCCCTCTAAAGAAGCCAACCGCCTCAGACCGGCCTTCGCCGCTGTTAAGAGGAAATTTTTAGGGACCGCCGAGGGTTAAAAAACATTCTCAAGAATAACTTGTCAGGAGCCCGACTTCGACTCCTAATGCGCTTCATATGTGATGAGAACAATCTGATTGTAGAGGATAATCATTGAGCACGCATCCACCCAGGCTGACACACACTTCCGGCAATTTATGACTCTTCTTTTTTTTCTACGTATTTTTTCCCTCATAGTTTTGTTTTCCATATTGTTCTTTTGTTTGTTCTTGTCCAGTGTATGATTCTTTTTTCATTAACATTTGTTTTTGTCCCTGTTATATTTTTTTTGTCCTTTCTAACAAATAAAATTCACCTCCATCCATCCAAACCGGAAAGGAGCCAAATGGCTCTAAACACGGGGATGCAGGTGGTGTAATGTGATGTAACGAATCATTGGGTCCAAAATCTGATACCGATCGACAATTTTGGCTCCAAGACCACGTGCCAAATTTTATCTGTCTGTTTTATCACGTTGTTGAGTGATCGTGTTCACATGCACATGGACAGACAGATAGACTTCCGGCAGGCGAATTTTTCTTCCAAAATTCGATACAAATCCCAGTAGTGAGTGCCATATCTGTTCAAGCTGCGCCAAACAAGGATGTTTAGATCTTAGTCCATGTCCTTTACAGTTTCATTCTATTTTCCATTGATTAAAGACAGTCTGTGCACCTGTATAAAAAACACGTATTCTTAAATTAAGTTTAACACTCTGACTCCTAAGCCGCCCGTAAACGGCCATGCAACTTCTATACAAGTGGGGCGGATTTCGGCCGGTTGCTGTTCCGAAAGGAGGGAGAAGGCAGTTGGGAGAGGGGTCATTAAAGGGACCCTTAGGGGAGATGAAAGGCCTGCCATTCATATCTCCCACCACCCGTAGTGAGGAGAAAAGGGGGACGAATCCATTCCATAGATCAATTAGTAAGTAAACCCCCGTATACAAGTGTACTCAGATTTTGAGAACTCTTAGTATTCAGAGGGTTAAAAAGCCATGGTTCTCAGTTTTGGTGTGAAGACTGCATACCAAATTATATCCGTTTATTTTGTGTCACTTTTTGAGTTATCGCATTCATAGACAGACGTAATGGCAGAAATATTTTGGAATTAGGGAACTTTTAAACATAGAGATTCATCAAAATCTCACGATGCAGTTGCTTTGACGATTGCAATTCGTCTACTTCGTACACGAGAAAGTACAATTCAAATACAAGAAAAACCAGCGGGAGAGGTCTCCCCGAACTTTATGGACACCTTGTGTACACAGAGAAACGTTTCCAGAATTAATTAAGACACATTAACAGAGTCGGAGGCGCGATGGCGGAGGTTGTCGAATAACTAAAGAAAACAACAGGAAAGTGAAAGATCTCAAAGTCTTCCGTTCGCACTCGAGACCCCGGTCGCCATTGTAAATATCAGCAAGCTCGTGAACGCTCGACAACAAGCTCTGATACTCGAAACCGCTTGTCAAGTGAAAATGCGGAAATGATTATCTCGGCGATTATCGGCGCGCTTCGCCCAAAATCAGAGAGGCAGGCCAATTCGTCATCTATCAACGATAATTTTGATTTATGGTGCCTCGTCACAGTTTGGCGGCATTTCCCAACAAATAATTGCTGTCTTTTATTTCTTCAGTCCCAACTAATGTTGCAGTGCAAAAGGTGGTTTTGGTAACGAGGGGTGGCTCTGTAAATTTATGACTCGAAACACGTTTGATTCATGACCATCTTTATGATTCGTAATTAAAAACTTGTGTTAGGAAAGAGTTCCATTTACTAATTGTACAACATTTCCATCTACTGTTTGGACGCATTTTTTATCACGCTAGAGTTCTTTTGGAGCCTCGTATAGAATATAGAGAAGAGTTGCAGAATTTGGACCGTCATTTGGATTGAACCGGTATCACAACTACAATTGTATTAAATATTTGTTTTGTAAACACTATCAGCACAGAGTATTTTAGGATATCTCCACGGTGTTGCTACGGTATTCTGAATGTCAGACAATATTGTAAAGGTATCGTATAAATATTGTTGGGCAACTTGTGCTAATAGTAGGGTTACCATAATTGCAAAGTAAGACGTTTAAGTGCTAAATAAAAAGAAAACATAGAAAAAGTGGGTAAGTAATGGTTTATTTTACCCTGATATAAAAAAATCAATGAAGTTTACGCAATTTAATAAAATGAACATGTAGAATAAGAAAAAAAAGATCAAGGCTAATCCTTTTTTTCCCAGTCATATTATAAAATTGATTTTACTTTAATTATTTAACTTTCTTCTTTCACATAATTGTAAAATTGGGCGCAAGTCATTTTAAAATCGAAATGACAAACAAGATTGCTTCAGTTGTGTCCACTGACTACCTGTTTCTTTCGTCTGACTATTGAGTTGACCTTAGGGAAAATATCCTCCTCAAAGTTGCATGTTGGGCCATCCAAGTGTCGAGAGAATATTTTACCTATGTATTCGCATAGCTTTATCAGACATGATTTCTGATCAATATGCTTTGTATCTGCAAAAAAATGTAAGCCATTTCTCTCCCATACTCAATTTCATAGTTGCTTCGCAATTTTGGTTGTATTTTCCTCTAAATAATCTTTTAGATATGCAAAATGGTTGAATAGAATCTCAATGTTGCCAATATCTATGTTTCTTACTTGTAAATATGCAGTGTTCTATTTCTTCCCATTCAGAACTTGGTTGAGAGGCATCCAGCCGAACGCATTGGATTTTTGCGGTGACAGTCCCTTATATACGGAACGTATGGCTACTCTAGCTAATAGGGATAGGCAACTTACATTGCAACGATGTAAATGTGGTTTATGGAATCATTTTTTAGAGAAAGCGCCACGTGATTGCTGATAGAGGACATGTGTTTATATTTAAATTTTACCAATTAAATATTTTAACAAAAGACTAATAGTCCTTATGCTGTTTTAAAGTAAGTGGTAAAATATGCTATTATTTTCTCAGAGAGGAAACTTGTTTGGCTACAATTCACTATATTGATTTTATTAGAATAGTTGAAAGATAAGGTTAGGTGACTTGTTTTTGTTGTCAGCTAAAAGTTGATTAGATTCGACGACAAACATTTGCCCGATTTAGACTGTTTAAATCAATGGAACTGTTATCTGGAACTAGAGGAACAGACCAAAAAGCAACTATAATCTCTAGCAGTCTTGATAAATTGGAAGTGGAACATGCCAAAGCAAAAAGGCAAAAGAAAACACAATAAAGAGATATTAAAGACATCAAATGTTGGTTTCAGAGGGAACAAAAACTAAAGCTACGTAGTTTTGTATCATATGCGAAGAAACAAAGGAAGTAGAAGGAATGATACCGTTCACAAAAATGTCATATTTCGGTTCATGCATTGCGTGCTGGTGTGAATTTGAGAATCAAAAAGTACTTTTACTTCAATTGCGCTTAAAGAAGTTGGTGGTCCAATCTGAGAAACTATTTTCCTTAATTGGACCGATGGCACAATTTCTTATCAAGTTAATAACATAGTTTTGAAGACAAACTTCAAAAAATTTCGAATATTTTTTTATTAAAAATAATTATCTGTCACCGTACCTTAAAAAATGTCACTGTGGTCCAAATTGGACAACCTTCCGCTATATGTAATGATTCCTTGTTATCCGCGCTCTCTATTGGTTATAATTACTGTAACTTTCACTTTCTCAGCTTGGCTGTCTGTTCCCGATTAGTTTTGCGAGCCTCTCCAAAATACTGTACAAGCAATTTCTTATATGTTGCCTTCTTATTACACATGTTCCCCTTTTTGGAGTTACAAAAAGTTCAGACTTAACTTTCTGTTTCTGCCTATACTTTGACGGTCGCCGGTACAATTTTGCTTTGTACAAATAGTCATGGACTGGAATTACTCAAAATTTCATCTTAAAATATTAAACTATTACATTTTTAATTTAAAAATCATGTGAAAAGACGTTTAATGTTTTTGGAACACCTGCTGATTCTGTTCAAAAATGTGTGCACTAAAGATGCACAATTTGAATGTAAAGACTCCGTTAACAGGGTTTGATTCGGTTAACAGGGATTTTACTCTGTTTCCAATTTCCGTACCTTGTATACGAGAAAGACAAAAGTGCTGATGTTCCGCATCTTTCGACTGAATGCAGATTTTATTGTTCTTTCCCAATTGCTTGTGATGTATTCAAACTTCCTTTTTAGGGGAAGAGATTAAAAACTTAAACAGCTTCTTCGCATAAAACGTACAAGTCTGCTTCCTTTTTCCCCTGTCCAATTCAGTTACAATACTAAATCTCAAAAGCGTCGGTTTCTTTGACCGCCTCCCGTTTTTAACGAGGACAAATTTAATTCTTCCTTTTTCAACTCAAACTCGCCACATTGTTCCTAACCCACAGAAGCTGGACGGGAATAAATTTTTATAGCGGCATAAAAAAGGCATTAACCTCGATAATTCAAACGTCACTTTAACATTCACGCCAATTTGCAATGTCGCCAAAACTAAATCGTTAATTGCCGCTTTCAAAAAAAGCGTAGGAAGAAGTCTATGAAAGAAGCAATCGACTGGAACGTTTAGCAAAATGTCCTTCTTCCATGGGGGTTGGCTGCCTCATCCTACGCTACGCATTCGTCACGGTTGCAGTACGTCACCCTTAAATCCATACATTAAGACGAATAATGTAATTTCATATGTTCCATTCTACGCAACCGGTGGTTATAAATCGCACCATTCGTTGGATGAGACCCCGGTAGACTCGTGGTAAGGTTTCGGCATGGGCGACTCGTGCATAGGCACTGTGAATCCACAACACCCCCAACCTTTTTCGGTGTATAAATATAATCATTAATACATTTAATTTTGCGCGCGATATGTAAATCCGTCAACAATCTAATAGTATTCCATTTAGATCTTTCAATATTCAGGGGAAACTCGTTGAAAAACTGCGTGCTTTTCTTTATAAAGCGGAACATTCACCAGTAATGCACTCCACTTTTTTCGGAACACGGGATGCCAGACCCCTTCGTCAGTGTAAGAGACCGATGAGAAATGGAGTAGACCGAGGGAAAAGTTGGAATTCCATCCGGTTTGGATTTTAATTCGACTTACTAGGCCAAAAAAATTGAATATAATAGTCGGTTAGGGGAACCAAGCCTCTCTCACAAAAGCGGAAACCGCAAAATAGGAGAAGGGGAGTGTGAGTGGAAATCGATCCTAGGGAAATCAGGGTGGGGGACCCGTTTTAAAATTGGAGGAAGGAGGAGGCGCAGTAGCCTAGGGAATCGGGTTGCCCTTAGGTCCAGTTGACACAATCCGACCTGTGAATGATCCACCAACTTTTATGGCCTCAAAATGGAAACGGTCTACTAAGAAGCCCTCCAAATGGATTAGAACAGTCCAGCTTAACTGTTTAATCCCGATGCGCGACTTTTTTCTTCTATCTCCTTTAAAACCGGGACTTTTTGGGAGGAAGCGATATGAATTGGACTCTCCGAACCTGGGTGGTCATTTACCCCACCCACTGCTATAACCTTCCCTTAAGGCGCACGGAAATGGGCTGTGGTTGAAAAGGACAATCGCACTCCCCCACCGCGATTGTCTCCAAACCTCCCCTCCCCTCAAAAGAAGCCAACCACCTCAGACCGGCCTTCGTCGTTGTTAAGAGGAAATTTTCAGACCGCCTGGCTCGGTGTGAGAGGGTTAAAGAGGAAACTTCCAAAAAGTATCGATTTCCACCGCTGAGCACGCTCAGTAAATGGAGGTCACGGACATTGATGGAGGTGGATATTCACGGTGAGACCGCTCCACGCAATTTGGAGCGCGCTTCTCCAAAACCCGTCGTCAATGCGACAATCCGATGAGAGTTGGTGCGGCCGAAAAGTTTGGATTTTCATCTTCGGTTGTTATCCATTTGGAGTGTTGGGCCATAAAACTGAAATGCGACCGTTGGGAGGGAGAGAGAGGCTCTTTCACAGGACAGAAAACCACAAAATGTAGACCCATGGGGAGGCTTTCTCTTGAAATCGAGGCGGGTGGTCCCGTTTTGAAAGGGGAGGAGGAGTAGGCGCAGTAGACTCATGGGATCGGAGTGACCTGCTGTGTGGTTTGCTTGCATGGAGCCTCCGTGAATGACCCACCTCAATGGATGGGCCGAAAATTGGAACGGTGTAGAATGCACTAGGCCATTTGCGTTGAGCGGTCTCAACGTGAATGTCCATCTCAACAAAGCGCATTCGTTCCATTTCCAATTTTGTGAAGTGAGGATGTCACTGTCCGGAATACAGCACTTCCTTCCCTTCCAGAGACGGTAGAAGCGGAGGTTTAAATGTTCGCCTGCTGCAGAAAATGTTTTCGCTGGAATGTTTCTGAAATTTGAATATGGAAAAATTGAAGGATAAGTATTAATAACTAAAAATTAGTTTAAAAAATTTTGTACTATTATTTTTTGTAAATAAATACAAAGGCTACAGGCTTGTGAGAAATTGGAGACTGCTTTTATTTATAATTTGATGTTTTACTTTGCATCACTAATTACCCAAAACATAATATGAAGTATTTTATTAACCTTTAAATGCCCAGTGTTGCCTTTAAGCAACACGTCCAATTCTTGCTTCTAAAATCTCGAGATAAGTGTGAAGCTCTAAAGCCTGTTGTGGTCAATAAGATACAAACTGAACATTTTATTAAATCAATTTACAACATATGCAGCCTGAGTGCTGATGAAAAATAACAATAAATTGATGTTTTTCACTTGAGGCTGCATCTTTTTTGGTTTGTGTTTACGCTTGATACCCTACCATATTTTATTCTACAATGTTGAAGGAAATTTCTTATCCGTATTATTAGTTATTAAAATTCATCTGTGTTTCACATTATGGAATTTTATCGAAGAAAGCCCAGTGTTGTCATTTGGTAACAAATTGTTTTTAGCCGTAAACCGTACTTAAAACAAGACAGGATTTTTTAAAGATTTCCTCATGTTTTATTCAAGACATGAAGGTCAAAGAGCCTTTTAATTAATTTTTTTTTAAATTGATCTTTTAATTCTTTTAGCGTTTTGCCAAACTTTAACGATTTACAGTTTGTCATAAAATAAAAAGTGGCATACGTAATCTAGGAGATAAGAAAGTGACAAAAGTTCTGTTATTCTCTTTTTTTGCTGCATATATTTTCATAGCCAAATTAAATTTGGCGTCACAAATAGGCGCCATCAGATCCATTACCATCATTATCACTCAAGCCCGAATATCTCTCGCCAGCAACTGCGGTCCTTTGCCGAACATAAAGCAAGAATTCAAAGCACGCCAAATAATTCTCTTGATGATCTAATAAAAATATTCATAGTAAACAAACATCGAGTAAAAGCATTTGATTCATGAAGCTGTTGATAAGCCAACACAGTGGACAGCATAATAAAGAGCTTGTTTGTTTCCGAACCGTTTGTCGTCGATGCCATTATCTTGGCAGTTCCTCCTGATACACCAGAGATAAAGTTTTCAGCAGATATATTGGCTGACTGGACAAGCAATTAAGTGCTCCATCGTCGTTTTGCTTTTCACTCGGGCATTCATAACGTGCTAAATGATAGTTAGTCTGTGGTGTATTGAATGAAAGGAAATATTATACGCAGCTCTGGATGTTTATTTATTAACAGGCACCGTATTATATGCTGTTTTTGATGTTTATTTATTAGAGGACGCCTTCTTCGTAACATGATAAAGCGTGCCAAACTAGAAATAAACTTTCGCAATCGAATTATAAATACAGTTGGTGATCTATTAACTATTGCAGGGTGGACGTAAATTAGTTGGGAAAAGAGAATAGTTTATTTCGCATTGTCAGTCGGGACTCGTCAGCTATAAAAGGAGCAGTTCAGCAAAAAATATTTCTCAAGAGAATTGATTAAAATACAGTTTTTAATAAAACAGCTTAACCCAAAATAGTAATGGTATTTATCTGAATTGTATTTTAGAAAATTATCGACGTTTTAGTTTCTGGTGAGCGGCTTCTAACGAAAGAAAATGAATAATATGTAATAAACTAGATGTGTTCCGTCGAGGAGTGAAATCAAAAAAGGAACCAAAAATAGCCAATGAGAGAAAGCTAAAACAGATCAAAAGAGCGAATGTGAACCTTCGGTGGGAGTAGCAGAACAAGAAGAAAAGGCATGAGTTGGCAGAGGGCCAAAACTGAGCTGATGAAACTCCAGCTCGGACAAAACGAAGTTCAAATTAAGACAGCGTTACTTTTCGCGTTCCGTTGTTTCCGTCCGATTCAACTGTGCGCATTGAGCGAATTCTAACGCTTTCCACAGCTACACGCCGCAGCAGTCCCTTCCTCTCATTGATTCATCTTCTGTCTTCTTTTATTGTCTTTATTCATTCATTTATTTTCGATGATCATCGAAATCTCAAAGTAAAAAAGCGAGCAAAAAAGTGTATAAAAGAAAATACAAGTTTTTTAAATTTCAGGTGATGCCGCAGCCGTAATAGACCAACCGCCATTGTACATAGCTATACAGCGAAACGTCAAAGTATACATGATTATCTATATATTTAAAATAATTGGCAAACTCGGAGGACCAGTACCTCACCCCTAACCACTGGACCGATTTCGAGAATTTTTATTATATATAAAAGCTGAAATGTCATCAATGGTCTCCTGCCAGCCACCACTTTCCATTTTCGAGATATATCGCAAAATAAAACTTTGGCAGAATCCCTCGGCCTTTACCACCGCCAATTTATTTCGCCTAGTTGGAAGCACAGCCACAGGCTATTAATATTACGGACGAACAGGGTCGCCGAAGGCGTCTAGAAGGATAGTGAAATACACAATGTTTACCTTTTTCACACAAATGTACAAGGTGGTGGCTCTGTGTTGCTCTGAAAATGTGTAATCGATAAATCAGTTCTCACCACATATTTCAGCATATCCACGTCGATCAAACCAAGTGTAGTGCAAGAGGTGTCACTTTTCTGGTAATTTCGACGGAAATTCCGTTCTTTTCTGGTAATTTCGACAGAGATTCCGTTCTTTTCTGGTAATTTCGACAGAGATTCCGTTCTTTTCTGGTAATTTCGACAGAGATTCCGTTCTTTTCTGGTAATTTCGACAGAGATTCCGTTCTTTTCTGGTAATTTCGTTAAAAGTTTCGTTCTTTTCTGGTAATTTCGACGGAAATTCCGTTCTTTTCTGGTAATTTCGACAGAGATTCCGTTCTTTTCTGGTAATTTCGACAGAGATTCCGTTCTTTTCTGGTAATTTCGTTAAAAGTTTCGTTCTTTTCTGGTAATTTCGACGGAGATTCCGTTCTTTTCTGGTAATTTCG
>BGPR01005124.1:87060-99027 GCA_013235015.1 Araneus ventricosus
GAAATTCCGTTCTTTTCTGGTAATCTCGACAGAGATTCCGTTCTTTTCTGGTAATTTCGACGGAAATTCCGTTTCACTTGCACAGCGGAAAGAGTTTTATGAAATCAGGCTGCATTTCGTTTCCTCTGCGTTGCTATATATTTCCATCGTTGCTAAAACAGAGGAAGAATGATGAGCAACCTCGAAGTATATTCTCGCTAGATGTGCACTTGAAGCTATTTGAAAACTTAGGATACAATGCTACTTACTACTCTGCCGTTGAGTTAGTACCTTGCAATTAATCTTTCGAAAATTATTCGATTATGAAATTCCCCATTTATTATTTGCCCATTCAGTATCATAAGTTTTTTAATTTAAAAAAAGTAGAAAATCAAATGCTTATATTCATATCAATAAACGCAACGCACAACGTTAAAAATCTGAAGTAAAGGACAGTTACAGAGCGAATTTTAAAAAACTCGAGTATTGCTTAAGAAAGGTAGCTTATCCTGTTGAAGGATTTGGTTCAAAATGTGACATAGATCCACAACTGTGGTACAAGGACCACCTTACGAATTTCTTCTTTTTAGCTTGTTGTTCTTTTGAGTTCACACATGCATGAACAGACAAATCAACAGATAGCCAACCCGTTGAAGGGTTTGGTCAAAAATCTTATACAAATCTACAATTGTATAAAATTTCTCAAATCAAATGATAAGATCATGATCAAATCTAATGATAAGACCATGTACCGAGTTTTGTCCATCTTGTTCGTTGCGTTTTTGGAGTTATCGTTTTCGGACATATACGTACACTGTAAAAAAAATCCCGTAAAATTTACAGTTTTAAACTGGCAGCTGGGTTGGTTGTGCAAAACCGTAAAAGTTACGAAGTAAATCCGTAGGCACAACGGTTTTTTACCATACAGGAACAAGTTTTTCCCGTAAAAGTTACGAAGTAAATCCGTAGCCACAACGGTTTTTTACCGTATGAAATCAAGTTTTCTCCGTAAAAATTAAGTCATCGAAATAAGTGACGTCATCGACTGCGTTGAGTTGTTTTTCTCCTTCTGTTCGAGTTGAGTTGAAATGTGCTGATGTGTATTATCAATTAGGAATATTATATTAATCAAGGCTTAGTTATTAATTTCAATTAGTTTAATTTTTAATTGAACTTACTTGGACGATTTCGATGCAAGATGGTGACAAAACTTCTAACTCCTTCGAGCCGGAGATCGAAACCACGTTCATAGAAATGAAAGGCAGTCGCTCTAACCACTAGACCACCGGAGACTTCATAAAATAAAGAAAAAATAATCTATTTGAGTTTTAAAGTCACTATAGCTCTAGTGGCGCCACCTAGTGGTGCAAAAATCAACTATTGCCAGAACACGTGTTTTAAGGTTACGGAGATGGAACCCTATTAAAAACATGAAATGAATGCAATAAAATTACATTTAAGAAAAGGGAAAGTTATCGTACGGAAAGCAATACCGTATGACGAAAAATAGAATTTGAACTGACGGTTTTAAACCGTTTATGGCTGGAACGAAAAACGGTGAAAAACCGTTTTGTCAGCAAAACAGCTTTAAACCGTTAAATATACGGAAAAAGTCCGGGAAAAAAACGGATATTTTTTATAGTGTAGACAAAGACGGATTGCGTCCAAAATGTGATGTAGATCTACAATTCAAGACAATATTTAAATTTCGTCTGTCTAGTTTGCACTCATTTTGTGCTACCGTTTTCACATGCCCATGGACGGACTTACAGATTTCCCTTTAACTCATATCATCCAAGATTTGATGCGAATCTAGAATTTGGTTGCTGTTGTTGGCAAGTTAATCTATGTTTTTCACGCAAATTGTTTCTCCCTTTTGTTTACCTCCGCGTTCGACGTCATGCAGTTCAGCAACGGATTCCGAGACTACCACTTTTGGACGATTTTACACCGGAAGGAGGTGTCAGGTAATGAGTTCATATTAGCGCATTTCCGGAGTTCTTTGTTAGATCACGCTGAATAAAATGTAAACATCAACCTTCCATTCTTCACTTCCCCCCCCCCGTTTTTATGAAATAACTCGTCCCAGCGCATGCGCAAAAGCGTGGAGGGTTTTCGAATCCGTTGCTAAACAATATGCTGAAAGCTTTTCTTTGGTTGTGACGTCAGGAAAGGACATGTACTTGATAGATGGCTGATTTTGTTTCATAGTTTCTAAACAAAAACTATGGTTTACAGTTTTTATTTTTAACATGCGCAATAAATGACTTAGATTAAAATATTGACCCGCCTCTTCCACAATTCTATGCAAATTTTTCCATAGCCCTCGTGTTGCTTCCAAACGGGTCGTTAATAAAACTAAACTAAACTGCAAATTTTTCCGTCAGTTATGTCCTCATACCAACTTTCATTCGTCTAGTTCAGGGATTCCCAACCTTTTTTCTCTCGCGTACCCCTTCATTAAGTCTTTTTAATTTTCGTGTACCCCTACTGTCATATCCACCCCTCCTTCAACCATCCGTCTATGCAAAGAAGATTTTATCAATAATTTATTTTTATCTCAAGTGTGCATTTACGTTTTAAACTCCTGGTGTGTTTTTAGAAGACTCGGTACTTGCGTGTTTTGACTTTTTAACCCTTGCCTTTTGGAAATGGTCTTTTAAATTTTTAAAAAGACTTTTAGTATCATAATGTGTTTTAGTGTTTTTGTGATTATGTGTTTTCGTTTTTAATTATTTATACGTTTGGAAAAGTTTTATGATTTTGTGTATTCTCTGTGTTCAACTTTTTGTTTTCTAGTGCATTTTTTTGTGTTTACTCTTTGTGGCTTTTGTTCTTTGTGTGTTTGTTGTGTGTTTATAGCACTCTGCAAATGGAGTTTTCTCTGTGGTGTGCTTTTCTTTAAATAAATATTAGGGGTTTAGCTAAGCTTACGAGTCAAATGACTCGAATTAATAACATTTGTTGGACTTATTTTTGATTTGCATTTTATTCAATTTTTGCAATAATATTAATTGAGAGACAAGAAAATTAAACCAGTATTCTAATGATTTTACATTAACTTATAAGGATGTCTAAAATTTCCACTCCATAATAATCAAGTATTCAAGTGGAAGGAAATTTCAATGCGATCCTTGAGCTTGTCGCATAGAACTGAGTTTTATAAAATTGTGTTCAACTGGAGATACAGATGATCTCATGCCTGGAGCTTCGTCGAACTTACTGCGATATTTATTCTCAATATATGTAGAAATTATTATGATCACGGCCTGTGCCGCCAATTTTTATAGGAAAATGCGGTTTCAGGGGAATAATCCCCGGCTTGAGCAACCATAATTGTCGAAATATTGATCTCGGCCGAAGCCAACATAAGTTGTAGAAAAAGCATTAGGGACCGTTCAAATATTACGTAAGCACCTAAGGGGGGGAGGGGGTTTGCGATTTGCTTATTTTTGCTGACAAGGGGGGGAGGGGAGTATGAGTGATGCTTACGTAAGACATTAACACCACTTTATTTCCGAAAATCTCTTGTAACTTGCAAAAATAACTTTAAAAAAAATTAAATTTGGCAAAAGAAAATTAAACTTGAATTTTTAAAATTGTGATAAACTAAGAAATTTTCCTAAACACAATTGTAAGGAAATTAAATATATATAGTTTTTTTTCATTTTAAGCCGAGTTAAAGTTTTTTATTTGAATTAAGTCCTAAAATTTTTTAAATTAGATTATTACTGTTATACGTTTTGTGGAAAAAAAAGAACGGGGGGGGGGGGTTGGGGTTCGTCCGCGTTTTTACAAGGGGGGGTGCGATTTGCTTATTTTTGCTGACAAGGGGGTCAAAAATTACCAAAAGCATGCTTACGTAATATTTGAACGTCCCCTTATCTTATGGGCACTCTAGGGGAAAATGCACCAAAGATGAAGGATGAGAAACAGGAGTTAAAAGCTAAATTATTTACTATTAAAACAACATGATATGAGAAAAGTATTTACACGTTATTATTTACAATAAGACAAGAGAGATTTAGGGTTTCTTAGTTGATTAAGTTACATATCAACTTACACCTCGTTAAAAGGTTTAGTTACAGCCATCGCCCATCGCCGCCGTGCTAACAGGGAAGAGACCCCCGTAGCTGCCTATGCTCACATCTACCGCATGTCCGTTCTGCTTGACTTCAAAAAGTCATCTCAGAGGATTCAAACATTACCCTGGGTTTTTTTAACGGAGAGCTTACACCTACGCATCACTGATTAGCAACGTGATCGTTATCTCCCGATATCTTTCCGCTGACACAACAATTATTCAAATGAGCTTGTACGGAAAGTGAGAAAATATTATTAGGAAGGAATTAAACTTACGCTTTTAAGCTAGACTGGGAAAATACAATTCCTACATATATGTGTAAGTCAAAAATGCTTTTTCCACAAGAAACAAAATTCTGTACTTTTTTAATCCTTTATGTATTCGTGTGTCCGCCATTACCGATTTTGAGTTCGGGTACCCCAACTAGTCCTTCACCATGTTGGGAACCAATGGTCCAGTTTGTTCCGATTTTGAGTTCTGGTGTTCGCATGCAGACATAATTCTTCCTACACTTTTTACTTTCTCGTATACGAAGTATACAAAGAGAAAGTATTGTAATCGTCAAAAAATTCGAACTCGAGATTTTGACGAATCTCCACGTTTTAGACCTCCCTGAGTCCGAAAAACACAATTCTGGAATTGTGTCTGTCTGTATGTCTGTGAACACGATAACTCGAAAACTATTATAGATACAGGGATGAAATTTGGTATGTGGTCTTTAAACATAATTTGTAGGTTTCTATCAACTTTTGGGCAAAATCCGTCAACGGGAAGTCTGTCTGTCTGTATGTTCGAGGTCATGCGAACGCTATAACTCAAAAACTTGAAAAGCCAGATGGATAAAATTTGGTACACAGTTTTATCGTCATGAATGTAGGTCCGTATAAAATTTTGGGCCAAATCCGTCAACGGGCTGACTGTCTGTCGGTCTGTATAATAGCATACTTGTTCAACTCCATACGCATGCGCAATAGTAAAAATGCCTGTGCAAAGAAGAGACACTTCGAAAACTTGGCAGTTTGCCAAAAACCAATTCTGGCGGCGAGATTTTGTAAGGAAGCAAACATTTAGGTCGTCTCGTTTTACTTGCGTGCTGGAAACAATCTCTGCGCATGCGCAAGCTATTTTCCTGTTTTCTTCTCCGCACGCGGAACTGGCATTGCTCGAGTTTGATAAAAAAAAATATTGCGAAGTTTTAATACATACGCATCTTTTTGAATATGGTTATTCACCTCAATATTTTACTATCACTATAATCAACAATGAAAAACCTTCTGATAGTCATTGCATTCTGGGTTACAGTTGGTTCGAACTTTTTATCAACGCAGGGGGAAGGGAAATGACAAATGTTTGAAAAGTATACGAGAAAGTTTAGGGGAGGCCACTCCCGCTGGTTTCGAATTCATGTAGGCCGTCTAAACGTAGGGAATCATCGAAATCTCAAGACCGAATTTTTTGACGGTTACAGTACTTTCTCCCAAGGTTACTTGAGAGTATAAGGTTAGGCTCACAGAGAGCGGATGAATTGATGACGTCGCATTGGGAGCACATCGCTTCGTCCCAGTGTTACGTAACGGAATAAATATCACATTTGAGCAACCAAAAAACTTTTCATAAGCCTGACTTTTCGTGAAACGTTGTTAAAGAATCACAAATTTCGAAAGGATAAATATTTTAAGTGTTTAATCGAAAATTTTAATAAAATTTAGTGACCTTTCTGATATGATCTCCATGTAAGAAATAAAGAAATAATTATGACGTACGGTATATAATTTTTAAAAACAAATTTATCTGAGACACTGGATGATTTAAAAAAAAAAAACTGGAGAATTAAGATTAATTTTACTCGCAATTATAAATTACACATTCGTTAAAATAATATTCTTTTAGTTACTTCATGTAGTAAAAAATGAAATAAAATATCTGTGAAAAATTCCTCAAAATTAACTTGTAATTTTTGATAAATATGAGCAAAAATAACTTGTTATTTTTTTCAGAATTGCTTTTATCGCACAACTCGTAATTGAATTATACACATATATTTTGCATCTTTTATATATATATATATATATCACATTTTCACACCCGGAATAATAAACATATATTAAATCAAATCTCTCGAGCAATTCAATAATCAATATTTGCTTGCAATATTAGTAATAAACGGTTGTATCACATACAATATATATAGAGACTTTCTCCTTGTATGCTTCGTACACGAGAAAGTAAAAGTAATTTTTATTCACCTACTGCGCAATAGTGTTTCGAAACTCTAAAATATTATTATTGTACAGTGAATACACTTAAACATCAAAAATTCCCGCCATGCACAACGGAAATAAATAACACAATTCTAAACTCCAGTGTTGCTCCGTCAACCGTAAATTTTTGTGAAGAAAATTCACGATCACATATATTTCGCGATGCAAGATTAATTGTAGGTTGCGATTCGGGAAACCTGTCATTTGGTGAAATTACATCAGGGGAGGACAAATACGACGTAAATTTTATAAGCGGTTGTCAGGTTTTTTAATGGTAGATTTTGCCAATGCTTTTGACCTTTTGATCCACAATTTCAACCACGTTCCGTGCGTTTGTAATGATAATGTCGGTTGTAGGGATGAAAAAGAGAAAAAATAAACAAAATGTTCATTATCATTTTCATTTTGGACGCTTGGGTGTTGTCGGTTCAGAGAATACATACCACTTAAAATGTCATTATGTGCTGAGAGCTGAAAAGAAGGTTGATTAAAAAAGATGCTTTGTTTTGTTTTTTGTGTAGCAAGAAACATGGGAAAAGGAACGTAAGCTTCTTAAAGGATTAACTTGTTCATGGTTTGGAATTATTCATGAAAATTTCTTCTTTCTTTCATTCTTTTTTCTGAATTCAATTTCGGCTTCTTTCAAATTAAATTTCCATCACGTAGATACGGAGGTTGTAACCGAAATTGTTTCTCTGCAGAAAGCTGATGAGACACACAACCCCTTCCAGGATGGGTGTTTTAGTTTAATTTAGATCTATTGTATTTTAATGACTTACGCTTGAATTGTAGTGGTATGTTAACTGCCTGCCTTTAATGACGGTCGCTACTAATAGTAAGTTATGGTCGTGATCTTTCTTTTTTTTGATTTATATGATTTAAAGAAGCATTAATTAATCAGCTTGCTTGTCGACTATAGTGGGTTGTCAATATAATGTGTCACTTTAAAACTGGTATATTTTTTCGAATGCCTCCCGAAAATCTGCATGGATTTACTTAGAATTTAGAACATGTAAAGATTAGGCTTTAACTCACATTTTACAGTGAAGATTCGATCAAGAGAGTATTTAGGGACCGACCAGAAAGTGATGAAGACAAAAACAAATTTCGACTCATCCCGTTTCAAAGAAAGCTGATAGCAAGATGAAACTTTTATAAACGGTTATGTTTGATGTGTATAATATTTGCATGCATTTTCGTAAACATAGCACTGAACACAAACTGATGTTTTTTACCTTCCAACAGTAATATTGAATTTTGTGAAAGTTGAATATTCTTAATGCTCATGCATACTTATAAGTTAAATATATAATTTAAATTATAGTTCGACGATTACTATTAAAAGATTCAAGTTTTAAAAAAATCAGTTTGTGCAAGAACCCTCATCATTAAGCCTCTCTTAGATTGTACCAAATTTCACCAAGTTGCAATACCGGTATCTTTCTGAATATTAATGGTATTGAACTGGAATTTTCATATAAGTTGCTCTATATATCTGGCTTTTATGTCATGAAAGTAAAATTGCGCTACATTTCGCACATGCGCAGTAAAAAATCCTTTACTAAAAATACTCATATTTCCTTTAATATTCAAAGTATTTACTTTAAATTTTAATACAATGCTTCTCAAACATATTGTCACGTATTCTTTAAGTTTCATACAATTTGGTTTAAAACTCTGCAAGTTAAAAGCAAAAAACATGCGGAAAAATTTGGGTTTTTTTTAAAGAAACCTTTATATCTTCCCGAATATTTGTGCTATGTTTACGAAAATGCATGTAAATATTATGCACATCAAACATAACCATCGATGAAAGTTACATCTCGTTATCAGCTTTCTTTGAAACGGGATGAGCCGAATTTTTTTTTGTGTGTGTTCATCACATTCTGGTAAGTCTCCTAAATAGTCTCGTGATCGAATCTTCACTGTAAAATGTGAGTTCCAAGTCTAATCTTTATGTATTCTAAATTCTAAGAAAATCCATGCAGATTTTCGGGAGATATTCGAAAAAATATGCAAAGTTTAAAATGTCCACATTATATTGGCAACCCACTGTAGTTTTATGTGTGGTGGAGTTTTCTTTTTCTGAATCCTTTTTATTAACTCTCTGCTAGTCGCAGTATCTAATAGATACGCATCCAGTCTGCGTCTATTAACTATTTTAACGCATTTCAGTTTGAATTTTTCTTATAGAATGCTAATTTACGATCCCATTAGGACAAATTATTATCGTTGTAAGGGGAAAATTATAAAACCGGTTGAATACATCGCCGCTTAACAAACAACACTACCACCTACCTCAATTGTTTGACATTTCAAAGAGGAAGAAAATATTCAATTTTTCGCAACCAATAACGAATATTTTTGAATTTTTTTCACATCTGTTTGGAATATGCGGCCTCATGTTTATAGCAGATGAGAAAAAAATTCCAAAATATTGGTTATTGGTTGCGAAAACTTGAATATTTTCTTCCTCTTTGAAATGTCATTTATCTAACTTGCTGCGTTTCTGACATTGAATTCACCATAGACTCTATTAGAATGATTCACACACAGCAACTAGTTAATGGATTTGATCCAAAAATTGATAGAAATCTACAACAATTTTGGTGTAAAGGTCACATACCAAAATTCATCATTCCAGATCGTTCGATATTTTGAATTATTCACATAATGACACATAGTAATAATTCCAAAAATAGATTTTTAGGATTCAGGGAGGTCTAAAACGTGAGGTTTCATTGAAATCTAGACATAGAATTTTTAGACGATTACAATACTTTCTATTTGCATACTTCGTATACGAGAAATAAAAATGTTCAAATTGATGGATTTTGTTTTTTCTCTTACCATTAGTGTGTGTGTTTGTGAAAATATCTATGTAAGTATAAAAATTAATTAAATATTAAATTTCTGGTTAAAATCATCTCACGTAAAAAAAGGATATCCTCTATTTGGATCCAGTTATGTAATTGGAGCAAGTGTCCGTTTTGAAATAAATTTGTTATCGAAAAACTCTAATACTATATTTTTTTTCTAAAATAATTCTTGCTCATTAAATAATTGGTTGTGTAACTAATCGGAATCGGTTCAATTCTGCAGACCAAATTACTCACACACTTAGGTAGAGTTTACTATAATAAATCCGAAATCTTGAAATTACGTCTGGTTATCTTATAAAACACTAGCAGTACGCGCACGGCGTTGCCCGTGGAATCAGGACTGGGGTAAAAATGACCACAATGACACGAAAAAGTTTTGAAAACAATATCAAAACAAAAGATACACGTTATTAATTTTCCCGCTTATTTTTCTTTTCGATAATGACATTTCAAAACAGAAATGTATATATTATTGAGATGACGCGAATATGATGGAACCTGCCGGAAAGAATCGGTTGTAATGAAAGCATATGACGTCACCTGTCTCGAGGAAGGTGAAAGCCAGCTAGCCAATGAAATTGCAACAATGCATTCTGGGGGATCATCCGGAGTATCTCTCGCTGTTAAATCTCGCTAGCAAAAAAACTGTTTGAACTGATCAGGGAAAAATTAATTTCAAAAAAACGAAAAAAAGATATTTTAACCGTTCTTGTTTTAAATCCGACAGAAATGTTCCAGTTATAAACTGAAAAAAATGACAATTATAGAGATGTTAGAACGTCAGATGAGATAATTTAAAGTAATCCTTATTAAAAATTACCATAAAAGTGACTATTTTTCCAAAATTTCTCAAACTTCAGTAAATTACGTTAGACAGATGAAACAAACTTCATTAGAACGGAAATCGTTTGCTCTTTCCGATGGTGTAACTGATTTTTTTGTACAATTATTCAAAACCATGCTATTGAGAAATGAGTGCGAAAAATCACCCAAAACGACGCAAAATATTAAATAAAAAATTTTCTAGATTAAATTTTAAAATTCCGGCGTCGAGGTGCATTGAGTCATCATTACGACTACTTGTGTGCCAAATTTCATGACTGTAAGTGCGATAGAGTCGTCTGGATATCGCAGACACACACGCACACAAACATTGCCTTTTATAAGTATAGACATACTGTTACCAGTCTTATGATTGATTGCTGAATGAAAGCTTCAAGCCAGAAAGTAACAAACGTAAAATACAATACCGCCCCTCAAATTGATACGCGTGCGTTTTTTCCTTTGTTACTTTTTTTTGCTATTTGCGTCTTAACCGTGAACTGGTTCGTACCCCATGACTACAAAACAACTTTACAAAATCGTGAAAAACGAAGAAAGGCACGAGATGATAATAAGAACAAAAAGAGTCATGTCGCGGACCTTTTTATATTACACTTCACTCTAACCGTAACCTTTCGAAAGGCGAAGAAGAAGAAAAAATGAGAAAAAGAAAACTCTTTTATACAATTCTCGCATGATTACAGGTGCATGGGTTTCGACGCCTTGAGATAAAAATCCGGTTTGGGTACACAAAATAAGGCAGATTATTCCAATAAAAGAACCGGAGAGAGGGGCTGGAAATGAATGGAGCCCTCTTTTCTGTGAAAGACGTCTTATGTTAGCGGAATGTGGAACATGCTCATAAATATGTAGGAGTTACGGTTCCACAACAGAAATTTAATCCTCCTATTCGGGAGACCCCTTTTCAAACGTCTTTTTTATTTGCATGTGTGATGGAAGGGGTGTTTGGGTAGCTCAAGTTTTAAAAAGGCTTCAAAATTTAATTTTAGAGAATTTTTTGCTGTGAATTCAGTAGTCTCGGTTTATTTGAAAAGGGCAGGGGCTCGTGAATAACTTTGTCGGGCATTCTCTCAGATACTCGTCATAAAGAAATAAATCGATTCAGTATTTTGAAAACGAAACGTTTGTTCTAGCATCATAACGCTCGCGGTGGCTTAGTGGTAAGGTCGAGGCTGGAGGGTTCCAGGTTCGAAACCTGATTTCACTGAAGATCTGTTGTGTATGAGACGCATATTTACGGATCCTACTATGGTTTGGATTGAGGTCGCTTTTCATTGGCTCTCAGCGTCACGTGACTTCGCTTGCTTCTGAATGATGTCATAGGAGCGCGCTTAGTTTGGATTGTCTTAGCTATTGTATCATGGTGAAATCAAAATTATCTTTATCTTGAATTCATCATTCCCTTTTAAAATATCCAAATAATCGTAATTTAAAGATAATTTTGTTTTCTCAATGATACAATATAGCTAAGAGAAAAATCGAAATCCAAACTAAGCGCGCTCCTATGACATCATTCAGAAGCAAGCGAAGTCACGTGACGCTGAGAGCCAATGAAAAGCGACCTCAATCCAAGCCATAGTAGGATCCGTAAATATGCGTATGAGACCCGCTGTACGTTAAATCATACGAAATGGTCAAACGTCCTCCCGATGGTGTGGTGCGGAAGATTGGAGAGGGAGGTTCCAACTCAGGTGTCGTCCTCGTCATCTTGCCGCGGATCAAAATGCAGAGGTCCGTCTCAAAATAGCCCCCCTGTTGCTTCAAAACAGGACGTAGATATACCTAAACTAAACTAAACCTAGAGGCATAATTTTTGACAGAAAATGAGTTATGAAAAAATATTAAATAAGATTCGAATTTCTAATCCGAAGCATTATAGCATGATGATGCTCAGGCTTGATTTGCCTAATGTTAGGCT
>BGPR01005125.1:0-31149 GCA_013235015.1 Araneus ventricosus
ATGAACCAGTGGGAGTGGCCTCCCCTAAACTTTCTCGTATACTGCTCAAAAATTTGTCATTTCCCCTCCCCCTGCTTGGATAAAAAAATCGAACCTACTGTAACCCAGAATGCAACGAATATCAGAAGGTTTTTTATTGTTTTTCATAGTGATTGTAAAATATTTAGGTGAAGAATCATATTCAAAGAGATGCCTATGTATTAAAACTTAGCAATATTTAAGCTTTTCACTCTAGCAAGCTCCGCTAATGTGAGGGCACGAGCGAGAGAAAACAAAACAGGAGATAGATAAAACGTATCTATCACAAACTCCGTCTCAAGGACAAAGTGACGTAATCCTTCCGCTTGCTACCAGTACGCATGCGCATGGAGACAAGTTTTGAAACGAATACTTAACAAATATGCGATTATACAGACCGACAGACAGTCAACCCTTTGACGGATTTGGCCCAAAATTTTATACGGACCTACATTCATGACGATAAAACTGTGTACCAAATTTTATACATCTAGCTATTCCAGTTTTTGAGTTATAGCGTTCACATGACCGCGGACAGACAGACAGGTAGACTTCTTGTAGACGGATTTTGTCCCAAATTTGATGGAAACCTTCAAATTATGTGTCAAGTTCACATACCAAATTTCATCCCCGTAGCTTTAATAGTTTTCGAGTTATCGTGTTCACAGACAGACATAATTCCAAAATTGTGTTTTTCGGACTCCACCCAAAGGAGGGAGGTCTAAAACGTGGAGATTCGTCAAAATCTCGAGTTCGAATTTTTTTGACGATTACAATACTTTCTCTTTGTATACTTCGTATATGAGAAAGTAAAAACATGTGCAACTCCTTTCTAATCAAGTTCCGTTATCAAAAACTCATATCAAAACAGACTGATGTTTCAAGGAAGTGAAAAACAAAGGATTCGTCATTTGACATAATGAATGCATAGATCATTAAAAAAGACAGCGAGCAAAAACTTTTAAGGAAAATAATATCTTAATTAATTAAAAGAATCCTTTTCCAGACAAAATTGGATTTATGCCGGAAACCGGGAAGTTCAGTGGAGCTTTCGATCCGACTTGAAATTCTGGTTGTCAAACTGGCATTTAACTGTTCGCAGAAAATCGTTTGCGCTAAATCAAAGAAGCTTAATTCTGTTCTTGTAGAACGGTCTGAAGGCCAATTGTTGAACGTGAAAAAATTACGTTCAAAAAAAAAATTAGCTAAATTGGTTTCACTTTTAAAAGTACAAAATACGTAGAGGAAAGAGGACAAATATGTACAAGGTCGGTTTATCCTCTATTAAGTGCTGCAACTTAGTAGAAACAACGCAAAACGTTTCCTATTAAGCCTCCATTAAATTAATGTTATCCGTGCTGTTGTAGCTGTAACCACGTTTTTATTTCCAGCATTTTTGCGTTTTTTACTTTCTCGTATACGAAGTGTACAAAGAGAAAGCATTGTAATCGTCCAAAAATTCGAACTCCAGATTTTGACGAATCTCCGCGTTTTAGACTTCCCTGAGTCCGAAAAACACAATTTGGGAATTATGTCTGTCTGTGAACACGATAACTCGAAAAATATTAGAGCTACGGGGATGAAATTTGGTATGTGAACTTGACACATAATTTGTAGGCTTCTATCAAATTTTGGACAAAATCCGTCTACGGGAAGTCTGCCTGTCTATATGTTCGAGGTCATGCGAACGCTATAACTCAAAACCTTGAATAGCTAGATGGATAAAATTTCATACACGGTTTTATCGTCATGAATGCAGGTCCGTATAAAATTTTGGGCCAAATCCGTCAAAGGGCTGACTGTCTGTCAGTCCGTATAATTTACTTTTGAAGAGAATCCGTTATCTCCACGCGCATGCCTACTGGAAGAACGGAACGGAATTTCATTACGGAGTAGCGAATTACGTCAGTTTGTCCTTGAGCCGGTAAGAGAGGAAAGTCGTTACGCATCTCTTTGAATTTCATTCTTTGCTTAGATATTTTTCAATTACTATAATGAAAAACCTTCTGATAGTCATTGGATTCTGGGTAACAATAGTTTCGAATTTTTTTAGCCACGCGGATGAAGGAGAAACGGCAACTTTTTGGGGAGGTATACGAGAACGTTTATGGGAGAACACTCCCGCTGGTTGGAAAGTGTAAATTTCGCGAAGTCATCTTATCCTTATTACTTTCGCATTGAACTTTTATTTCTTGGTTGTGACGTGGGCTGATAGGGCACATTTTGAGGTTTATTTTCATCTATAATCCATCCATGTTTCGTTAATTTATAATCTCCCAAAACAAATGTCCCGTTGGTGATAAATATGGAATAGTATTCCATATTTGTAAATTATTTGCTAAAATGCACTGAAGAATGGGCTCACACAGAATGTGTTGGTTATTCTAGTGAAGTTACGTGTGCGACTTTTGTAAAAATTGGAAATTTTTTTGTAACGATTAAAAAATAATCGTAAAAAATCGTAAATTTGTATTCTATAGATTATCATTTACATGTAATATTTTTCATCTGTAATGTGTTCCTTTAATTAAGCGCATTATACATGTATTACTTTTCTGTTAATAAAAATTTAATTACATTTTCCCCCATTTCTATTAAAGATTTTTAGGTATTCCATATACGTCACCCATTCAGATATTTGAGAATTTTACTCTAAACGTATATATTTTAAAATATTGTTCTTTTTTCTCAAGTTAGAAAGAAAATATTTTGTGTGCAGTTAGAAAACAGTTCACTGATACATATAACAATGAAATTTCCAGAAATCAACATTTCTAGTCATAAACATTTTGCCAAATGTAAATGGTATTCAATATTTGACTCTCTTCCTCTACTGAAACAAGTCGTAATTCGTTATTTCTGATAAAGCGAATTTTAGAATCATCGAAAGAAAAAAAAAATACTTCATTCGAAAATTTATAATTTTTAAAAAGATAGAATATCTGTTTACTTGGATCTTTCGACTTTTTTCCGATTTTTTATTTTATTTGAAAAAAATCCCTTATCCCTGTTGAGGAATGGGCAAAAACATCGTCTATTTTTCTATTAGTCTATTGAGCTGAAAGTCTCATTTGCTGATGGTCGCATCCCATATCGGCAGCTTCTTTGTCCGTGTCCGAATCAGAACCTGAAAGACACAAATGAGCTCTTGAATGAAGAACCTCGATAGAGGCCGACGCTCGCTTTTCTCTTCACATTGGGAAATGAACGATTAATCTCTATCTGAATTTTGGTGTTGTTTCTGAGTGTAGGAATTGTTTGTAAACTATCAGAAGTTGAGCGACATTTTTATTAGTTATTCATTTATTTTGATGAATTTTATTTATTTAGTTCGGAGTAACCGTAGTTTTTTAACAGCTGCAAATTATTTTTCTCCGCAAAGATATAGTGCGGAAGATGAATATGGATATAACCATGCTTGTTGCAAGTTCTTATGAAACTGTCGAAGAGCTTTTTCTCATAAATCGCAGTGTTTGGAGAATTCATTCGAAACTTCGTTGCATAATTGAGGGTTCAGCACGTACATTCCACGATATCATTTCCGCCTAAAACTTGTTGTGCGAGAGAGGGGGGAAGCTGGGTCTACAAAAGCACGTGCTCCGACTCTGTCGCACACCTGTTTGTGCTTCCGTGAAAAGATGATAGCAACAACAAAAGAAACTACAAGCGGAATTAGAATTTTGATCTGCGAATCGTGGAAATGCATGCGATTTCGAATCCTGGTGGTTTCTTCCAATCAACGACTTCATTTCTGTCTTTTCTTTTTCTGGAGTAGATATTTTCTATAAAAAATTACAAAATATGTATTCGACCAGTTTTTTGGCGCCGTGTTTGATTTATTTTTATCTTAAGTGTTGCATTTTTTTTTTTTTTTAATCTCATGTGTGTATTTACGTTTTTAAACTTTTAAACTCCTGGTGTGTTTTTCATTAGACTCGGTGTTTGCGTGTTTTGACTTTTTGACCCTTGCCTTTTGGAAATGAACTTTAAATTTTTTTTAAAAAAATAATACGGCTTTTGGTGTCATAGTGTATTTAAAGTTTTGTGATTATGTGTTTTCGTGTTTAATTACATATACGTTTGCATAAGTTTTATGATTTTATGTATTCTCTGTGGTCTACGTTTTGCTTTCTAAGGCATTTTTTTTATTTTTTATTTACTCATTGTGACTTTTGTTCTTTGTGTGTTTGTCAGCACTCTGTAAATGGAGTTTTCTCTGTAGTGTGCTTTTCTTTAAATAAAGTAAAGTAAAGTAAAAGTACTTTTATGCACTTTTGGAGGATTCTCATTTATGTCAATCCATAACATTGGCTGACTAATCCATAACAATAAAATCTGACTACTTTTTTTAACGGTAAAGGTTAATTAACGGTTTTTGAAGTAATTTTCAAAAACCAATGAAATCATGTTAATAGTTTATTTAGTTAGAATCAGTGGCGGCGATTGGTGGAAAAAGCAGGGGGAGTTTATAGACTTCTAAAAGTGCCTGGGAGTATAGGGTTAGTATAGGTAAACCATTTTTTCATTTCCGACCCGCTCACTTGGTGCAAAATTTTTTCTCGACCCCCACAGAGGTTGTGACCACGTTTTTTTGAAGAAAAGCCTTAAATATTTTATTTTCAAATAATCGATTATAATCAATTATCGACCCCCAGAGGGGTCGCAACCCATGGTTTGCGCGCCACTGAAGTAGACAACAAAAGTAGTTAGTAGTAGTTAGTTGTAGTTACAAAATCAGCTAGCTTTCGCGGATCCTATTGCTTTTTTATAATTCCTAATTTTAGGCAGCTTTAATGAAATAAAAATTCAATTTTTCCTACAAAAAGTAGGGGGCGGGCGCCCCCCCCCCCCCCCCCATCGCCGCCACTGCTTAGAATTCTTTTCCATAATCAACAAATGAAAGTCACATTTATCCGGAAAAAAAAAAGCTTTTATCTCGAAAAGAAATTACTGTCTTTGCAATGAAAATTCGAAAGGAAACGGGCTGAATTCTAAGGAAAAGGGCCTGAGTCTCGGCTTCGGAACCAGAGGGTCGTAAGTTAGATAATTAATTTCCCCAAAAAGTCGCCACATCTTTTCAACGGACTACTGCAGTCAGCTAGAATTTGTAATTAATTATTTCGTGACAGAAACTTGTTATCTAAACGTCAGTAAATAAAGTGTAGTAACTGGAATTCTGCTAAATAACTTTTACTATTTAACATAACATCTCAAAATGAATCAGGTTTGGATTGACCACATCTCGAAACTATAGTTTTGGACTAAACGTCTTTTACCAGAACGACGAAGAAATATGAACCCACCATTGGTGAAACGTTATCAGGCTGATGTCATATGGAAGTTTGCTGAGGTTATGGACTGTCCATAAATGATGTCACACTTTTTTTCAATATTTTTGCCCCCCTCCCCCCCTTTGTCACAAAGTGTCACACTTCACCATCCCCCCTCCCCCCCTTGTCGCATGTCACGCTATATTACATAAACATATACTTGCAGTTCAGGAACAAAGCTCTACGTTAGAGATCATATTTCAAATTTTATTTTTAAATTTTAACCATGTGTTTTAATGACATTTGTGAGCGTAACAATAATTATGATTATATGTGTACTTATTTTGTTTGAAATAAGATTAAAGTTTACAACAAAAAACATAATTATTATACAATAGTAATAAAATATTAATATAAAAGAGCAATTGAAAACAGTAGTATTTTGGAATTTGATATATTTTGCTTTAAATCTTATCTTTACTTTATGAACACAAAATACTCTTAAACAGATCGAATTTAAAAAAAAAAAAACGCTTCAATAAGATCGACCTGTTTGTGCCACTACCAGTTCTACCACTCACCCAAGTGGGCAAAGTATCTTTTGTTGGACATTTCAAGGGTGTGACAGGGGAAGTTTTCTTCTAATGGTGAAGAATTTTTGCTGCTACCATATTCTCAGAACCTACCCTGAATGAATTTTTCGAAAAGAAAGGAATAGAAGAGAGAAAAAAATCACATGAAAGTTGTTTTAGTCCCGATTGAAAAAATACCCCCAAATTCTGGTGATTTCAAAATTTAATCTGCTGATTTTAAATGTTTTTATTTTAACCAAAATGTGTGATGTCATACTTCTTGTTACCCCTCCCTCCCCCTTGTCACAAACTGTCACAATTCCACGAACCCCCTCTCCGCTCCAAGCGTGACATCATTTGTAGACGGCCCCTTAGATGGCAGCTCAGGTGTCGTACGCCTTATTGGTTCAGAATGATGAGGTTCATTCCAGTATACTGTCTTACCGCCACGAGAAAAACCCTCGACACTAGACATCCTTGTCATTATGGAAACGGGATATTCCACTGCATTTTGGGGGTGAAGAAAAGGGCTTCATTTCGTTCGGCGCAGATAGAACAAGCGGAATTCTTATTTCGGTTTTTCGGTCGAAAACGAATTATCGCCTAACGAAGAGCGCTTGGTTTGCCAAATGTTGCGGTTGATTTTATATCCGTTTCCCTCCTTGCTTCAACTCGTCTACGTGAGGCAACCCTCTTCAGGGTTTTTCTCCTGGCGGTAGGCCTTCGTGTAGCTTCGAAATAGGAAGTCAATCTAACTGAACAAAACCATTGTAAGTGGACGGCGCAAACATTTATTATCCCCTTCGGGACGAGCGCCGCATCCTTGCGTTACGTCGAATTTACTGCTGTGGGCCGAGAGCCGCACATATGCGTTTGGCTTTTGGAACAAAATGTTTTCTATCAGATGGCGTTACTATTCCATGTTTCTTTCAGAAGATTGGTCCCGTGCATTAGTATTTCCCTCTCCGAGGTCAGATCGTAGTCGGCCACGTGTCTGTGAATCATTCTATTAGATTTATTTGATTTTTGAGAGTATAAACAGAAACACGTGCTGGCGAGTGTAAATAGAAGCACGTGTTAAAGAGCTCTTTAACTCATTTTGGAGTGATTGGTTTACAGTTTTTCCTCTAGCTTGGGTTGGGATTTTATGGGAGATATTCTGTCAAGGGTTTTTATGCCTCTCTGTTTTATTTTTGCAGGTATTGCTAAAAGAACGCGTTAAATTTCCGAGGAGGAAATATGTAAATTTTTAAATGACAAATCTATGGATTTTTCCTACGATAGTGATAAAGCAATCAATTATTAGAGTTCTTTAGATAGTTATGAATCATCAAATTCTGAATTAGAAGAGGATAGTACTAATATATCGTTTCCAACTCCGTCATGTCAGTGGAGTCCTAAAATAGAAGATTTTTCAGAAGGCTTTGAAGAGTTAATTATTGCAATTTTCTCGAAGTATTTTATAATATTGAATGTAAATATTTATTTTTTCTTATATTTTCGAATTTCGCATCAATAATCTAGTGATTATTTAGGTACTTTCAAATATAGGGAAATACATTATATTTTTATTTTTTTATTATTAAAAATCAAGTATTTTAATTAAGCTTTTTCTATGATTTAGAATATGATATCGTTTACCGCATATTTAAAAATGGTTTCATTTCGATGTAAAGAACACTTTTTATGCATTATTATGTAACGCGCACTTTTAATGCGTGTTAGGCTTAGCGGGAGAAAATGCTTCGGCCGGTGGGCACGGAATGCGCTTGCTAGCTCCCGGCCGGTGGGCACGTTTCCTTCAGCGAGCGGCCGTCCCGAAGGGGTTATAAGTAGTCACGTTCTAACAGGAAGGAAATCAGGAAGGTCCTTTATGAAGTTGTTTACCGCATCGAAGAATTATTTTGAAAACACTGTGAAATCTCTGATCAAATGATAACCATCAAAATGAAGAAGATGCCTAAAATTTAACCATCTATCAGCCTTTATCTAAACATCAACATGGAGCGCTCTTTTGTCCAGTTCTGCTGCGTTATCGGTTGGAAAGGGTTATCTGAACTAACTTGACCTTCCATAAGAACAGCGAAAACTTTCCTTTCCACTTTCTCGTGTGCGAAGTAGACAAAGACAAAGTATTGAAATCGTCGAAAAACGCGAACTCGTGATGTTGATGAATCTCCACGTTTTAGACCTCCCCGAGTCCGAAAAACACAATTTGGGAATTATGTCTGTCTGTGTGTGTGTCTGTCTGTGAACACGATAACTCGAAAACTATGAGAGCTACGGGGATGAAATTTGGTATGTGGTCTTTAAACATAATTTGTAGGTTTCTATCAAATTTTGGACAAAATCCGTCAAAGGGAAGTCTGTCTGCTTGTATGTCCACGGTCATGTGAACACTATAACTCAAAAACTTCAATAGCTAGATGGATAAAATTTGGTACACAGTTTTATCATCATGAATGTAGGTCCGTAAAAATTTTGGGCCAAATCCGTCAAAGGGTTGACTGTCTGTCGGTCTGTATAATTTACTATTGAAACCAATGCGTTATCTCCACGCGCATGCGTACTGGGAGAAATCTTCTGTGCACGCGAAAGGAACGGAATTTCATTACGGAGTAGCCAATTACGTCAGTTCGTCCTTGAGCCGGTAAGAGTAAAAGTGTGTGATACATGCATTTTATTCGGTACGCACCTCTTTGAATTTGATTCTTTACCTAGATATTTTGCAATCACTATAATGGAAAACCTTCTGATAGTCATCGGATTCTGGGCAACAGTGGGTTCGAATTTTTTTAGCCATGCGGGGAAAGGGGAAAAGGCACCTTTTTGGGGAAGTATACGAGAAAGTTTAGGGGAGAACACTCCCGCTGGTTTTTTTAAAAAATACGACTTTTAGAATCATAGTGTGTTTTATTGTTTTTGCGATTATGTGTTCTCGTTTCTAATTATACATGCGTTTGCAAAAGCTTTATGATTTTGTGTATTCTCTGTGTTCACCTTTTTGTTTTGTAGCGCATTTTTTTACCACTATTATAGTTTTTTGTTCTTTGTGTGTCTATAGCACTCTGTAAATGGAGTTTACTCTGTAGTGTGCTTTTCTTTAAATAAATAAATAATGTCTTGAAATAGTTCATACATGTCTAAAGTGTATTCTCTTAGGGTCTTGGCATGGATAAGTAGGGCCAGAACATAGCATTTTCTTCGCTTCTCCGTCACATTTGGGTTACGAAAATCAATAAATGTACCACTATTTCATCTTCGTGGTGCACCCTACGACTGCTGTCCGGGGCATGGACATCCCTCTTGTTCCTCTCCCGGCGCCATGTCACTACTGACCATTTCGATATTCCCAGACTAGGACTTTTGGACGATTTTACTCCGGAAAGGGGTGACAGGCGATGAGTAAGATGAGCGCATTTCCGGAGTTCCTTGTTAGGTCACGCTAAGTGAAATGTAAACATCTCCCCCTTCATTTTTCATTTTCCCCCTATTTTGGTGGAAACCAGCGGGAGTGTTCTCCCCTAAACATTCTCGTATACTTCCCCCAAAAGGTGCCGTTCACCTTCCCCCGCGTGGTTAAAAAAATTCGAACCTACTGTTATCCAGAATCCAATGACTATCAGAAGGTTTTTCATTATAGTGATTGAAAAATATCTAGGCAAAGAATCAAATTCAAAGAGGTGCGTACCGATTTTTCCGCTCTTGCCGTCTTAAGGACAAACTGACGTAATTCGCTCCATAGCTTTCCCGTGCACAGAAGATTGCTTCCAGTACGCATGCGTGTGGAGATTATGGATTCTTTTCAACAGAAAATTATACAAACCGACAGACAGTCAACCCTTTGACGGATTTGGCCCAAAATTTGATAGAAACCTACAAATTATGTTTAAAGACCACATACCAAATTTCATCTCCGTAGCTCTAATAGTTTTCGAGTTACCGTGTTCACAGATAGACAGACAGACATGATTCCCAAATTGTGTTTTTCGGACTCGGGGAGGTCTAAAACGTGGGGATTCGTCAAAATCTCGAGTTCGAATTTTTTGACGATTACAATACTTTCTCTTTGTATACTTCGTAGACGAGAAAGTAATAACATCCTGCAACTTGTTGACACTGTTTAGATGCACCGTTCTCTCGCGCTTTTAACTTATTGCTTCACCTGCCGCGAAAATATCGATCGTCGAAAGAATTCTGAAAGGCGGGCAACAGGAACAACCGAATCGTCTGCTCCTCACTTCCCTTCACTTCCAGTGTTTACGCTCGCGTTTTCTGCACGATGTTCCAAAAGAATGGATTAGAGAAGACGGCTTTCGAAGTTTTTTCCCTAAAAAATAAGTCTTCCCATCTCGGCGCTCTTCTTTGGACCGTGATCGAATCGCAGCCCTCTTGCTTTTCCAAAACAATCTATCTCCACGGAGTTAAAAGCCTTTTGTGCTTTTCAAGTCGAGTTCTTTTGAAAATGTATTTACGAGAAGGTAAAAACTCCGCCTGGCGCATGCGCAAAAGCGCGGAGAGTTTCGGAATCCGAGAACGCACAGTATATATTGTGTTGAAACGCATTTACCGCAACAATTCATTTCGATTCCAAAATCTAATTATCGTGCTTAAATGTGATACATTTTCGGTAGATTCTCAGTTGAGTCTACATCTTCTAGTTCTGAGAAGAGTAGATCTTACGTCCAAAAAAAAAAATCTGCCCTAAATCTTTAAAGATTTAGCCATTGTTGTCATACTGTCCTACCGCCACGAGAAAAACCCTAGACACTAGACATTCCGATGGCGGTAGTTATGGAAACGGGATATTCCACTGCATTTTGGGGGTGAAGGAATGAACTTTATTTCATTTGGCGTAGATAGAACCTGCCGAAGTCTCATTTCTCTTTGTACTTTGACCGAAAACGAATTCCTCATCTAACGGAAGTGCGCTTAGTTTGCCAAATGTTGCGGTTGATTTTATATCCGTATCGCTCCTTTTTCGACTCGTCTATTTGAGGCAACCCTGCTCAGGGGTTTTCTCCTGGCGGTAAGACAGTACATTGTGAAGACAATATTGTTTTTTTTTTTTCGAATTATTTACACAAGTCTCCGCTTTTATCAGCATTCACAAAATTACAATTAAATATCCGCTTTTATCAGTATTCTCAAATTTACGATTAAATATCTGCTTTTATCAGTAATCACAAAATTACAATTAAATATCTGCTTTTATCAGTATTCACAAAATTACGATTAAATATCTGCTTTTATCAGTATTCACAAATTTACAATTAAATATCTGCTTTTATCAGTATCCACAAAATTACAATTAAATATCTGCTTTTATCAGTACTCACAAATCCATTATCAAAATGACTCAAATGTTTTGATGATGTCAAGCTCGCTACTGACTCGCCAAACATTGTAACCATTAAAATGGCCACAATCTTGAAAAGCAATCAAAGAATAGAGATTGTTACACATACGTCCTTCTTAATGATTTCAAGGAAGATTCGGGGCAAGTTCGTAGAAAATCGAACAACACATTTGATCGCGACTGAGCAACTAACAAATTTCCAGACAGCCGAAATACCGAACGGTCGAGTTAAAACAGGATCTCGCTTCGCTCTGTCACAAATGCGTGGGCAAAAGGAAAGAAAAACGCTTCATCACTGCGTTAGGACAAACGTCATCATACAACAGACGAATCAAACAATTTGGGAGAAGACAATAATTAAATAATATTTGATTATAACATTCAACAAGTTGCTGTTGAGAAGCATTGAAGGTTTAAATGACAAAGCATATTTATGGAATTTTTTTCTTTTTTTTTTAATGAAAGTTTAAAAGAAGTTGTTGAAGAATTTTAACTTGTCCGGTTGCCTTTTGGCACCCAACTAGTTTTGCTGAACCGGAAATCACGAGGCTAAAATAATGAAATTTGCTATAATGCTTTTTTATGTAACGGTTTTAACTAACAGATACATCTATGAAACATATCCTATATTTATAGTTCTGAACTAAAAATTAACTCAAACATTTATTTCAACTTCACTTGCATTTTCAATTTTAAATTTTTATAAGCGGTTAAGGATATAGGATAATTTAAAAAAGACAAACTAATCGTTTCCGATCAACAAAATGTTAAATATAATTTTTGATCATTTGGATATATATTTAGATCTTTTTCTTTGTTTTCGGAAATAAGAACTAATTAATAGTGTGTAACATACGATATTTAAATTATCTTTTGCTATTTAGAAGTAATTATGAGAATTTCAGCACTATTTAGAATTCTAATCAAAATTTGAACGTTTAGTAGAATATTATAGTTTTTTAGTTAATTTAGCCTCATCTTTTAATTATATTCATTCAATCCTTGTTATTTAGAATATTATAGAACAAAATTTTAATTAATATTTTTAAAAGGTCAAATTATATTTAGATAAAAAAAAAGACTCAATAGTTGAAACATTTTAAATCTTATTCAGACGATAATTTTATAACAAGGTAATAAAATTTTGATGAGTGGCGTAACTATAGGACGGCAAGATTGGCAAAATGCCATGTCTGTCTGAGGAGGCCCCAACCTGAAGCGTTACATCTACATAGACAATTCTATTGTTCTACCTTCCAGGATTAATAGAATTAATTAATAGAATCCTGCTTCAGGAATTCCATGGAACAAGAGGAATAGCGCAATCTCAGCAACACTAACAATCGAAAATCCTTTTAGTCAGAACACTGGATGTTGAAGAGGTAATGGATAGTTTTACTGAAATGATTACTAATTGCGAAAAATTGATCATTATTTAAAAAAAATTAAAAAGAGGATACATCTACATAGACAATTCTATTGTTCTACCTTCCAGGATTAATAGAATTAATTAATAGAATCCTGCTTCAGGAATTCTATGGAACAAGAGGAATAGCGCAATCTAGCATTATTATATTTTTATAATAATCTTTATTATATTTTTAATGATAACATGTCACATAAAAATGGAAATAAATACTGAATCACACCATTTCCTCACTGCTCCAAAATTGTAATATCCTTTAAAATCAACTTACAGTATTATAAAGGAAAACTAACCAGATCAAAAAAGGAAATAATTTTATGATTAATGATACTAACGAGTTTAATTTCTAAGGGTTCCACCCTAAACATTGCTCCATGCTGTCTAGTTACGGCACTGATTTTGATTTTTGTCCTTTCTCTTTAAAGCAGTGCTACTACTTCAGTACTTACAGTTCCATTCATTTCCGGGCCGGAACCGTTCCGTTCTATCCATTGAGATCTCATGATTCCCACCAGCGAATGTGAGGCAATCCTTTAGAAGAACAACGGAGACGGGGCGATGGCAGGCACTAGCGCGAACAATGCACATCGCAGCAGCGCCAGCCAACAGCGCGGAGAGGGACTTGAACCGGTGCCAGACTGTCCTGTTGCGCACAGGCAAAGGGTTGCAAATGTGGGCCGTTGGCACGCTGATGGCTTACCCAATTCTCGAAGGGATACAAGGAGAGAGAAACAATTCGTTTTATGTCACTTCGGAACGGCAATATATACGATATAAATATACTTTTATCAAGAGGGGAGGGCTGTTGTCAGAATTCGGTACGTCTCCCGCGAAAAAGAATGGGCAGATTAACCTTGGACGCAGACCTGTTGTTCGAAATGATTTATATTAGGAATTGGACTCTTTTCGGTGGAAAACAAAGCTGATAAATAGTGCATAATCATTCATTGAAGTCGACGTTTTCTTATTTAAAGGAAATACACACAACATAAACTCCAATTATCGTATTGCATGACACAAAATGAGCATCAATCAAAGAATTAATTTTAAAAAGCATCAAAACGCTGAATCTGAAAAACATTACAAAACATATTGCGAATTAAAAAGTTGAAACATTTAATCATTAAGTTTATTATGTTAAGTTTATTGTTTAGATAATGAATATAACTTTTCATTCAATCGTCAAATTGTTTTGCTAATAAGAAATTAATTTGTTTTTCTAATAGGAAATTAATTTGTTTTTCTAATAAGAAATTATTTTTTTTTACAGCAAACGATATTTTTAAGAAGAATTCATTTTATTTCGTAAAAAATATTTTAAATTGATGTTTAAACATTTTAAATCGTTTGCGGACAATAATACTTTCATGACTTTAAAAATCTGAAGAGATGAAAGAAAGCTTAACGAAAAGAAAGTTTTTTAAATTTTAAGTTTCCTTGAAAAATTGTTATAAAGTTTTTGCACATTAGCATCTAGTTTACAGAAATAAGAATATATTTCGAGGAATTAACGATATTTTGCAAATAAAGAACAATTCTGTTTGAGATATTTAAAATCTGTTGCAGTTGACAAAGTTTTAATATGTTAATAAGGTCTGCATTTTATAAATTTCATTTTTTAAGTATGTGGTAGCTGAAAAATCCTGCAAAATGATAACGGTTGTATATTCAACCACTTGTATGGCTTTTAAAATACTGAAGTTGACTTCCATGCTGAAAATAAAGTCGTTTTTGAATGAAATTTAGAACTCGAAGACAGTCATTTTGAAATCTCAAATGTGACAGAAAAGCAACAACTAAAACTTTGAATTCGAGACACAGCACAATGTGTGATTTTGCGAATTTGAAGGGATAAAAGTAAGAAAAATTCATTATCCCAAATTTTGAATAGTTACATTTTTGTATTGAAAGCTCAGATCATTGTTGATGAGATTATTGTTTATCAAAAACTATTCCGATGATCATGGTAAAATTATATGAAACTTATTTTCATGTCATTTTCTGTAAATGATGAAATTTTCGAGAAAAAAATTAAAATTACGGCATTTTATTGATATACGAGAATTATTCCCCGCAGAATGCGATGCTAATAGAAAAAGTTCCTGAATTGGAAATTTAAAGAGAACATTTTGGTAGTCTATTTCTATAAATGGCCGAATTTGAAGATTTTGTTCCTATGTTATTAATTTCGTGCAGATAGATTTCCAAACTCCCCACACCGATGGACAAAATTAAAATTCGTGATTGGTTTACGTCACGATTGGATGAAAAGTGTTTTGTTCATTCCAAGTGTGATGAAACTGACGAAGCTAATCTCACTTTCGCAATTTCTGTCTTTTACTTCCGGATAGAAAATGGATTCAATCAGCGTCGACGAAGAAAGATTTATCAAAACAATGTTTTTTTTTTAATCTCAAAAAATACAATCACAAGTGCTCACAAATGTGTTTTTTTTTCTTCTTTCGTAATATTTATAGTAAAATTTTGTTCGCAATGTATGAACGAATGTTGAAATTTAAACAAATGTTAGAAAACGATTAGTCTTTAATTAAAATTTTGTTCACAATGTATGAACGAATGTTGAAAATTTGAACAAATGTTAGAAAACGATTAGTCTTTTAACGCACAAGAAAAAGGAAGTTGTGTGACAATGATCCCTCTTTTTTTGTTGAGGTCATTTTAGATTTAATTTGATGTAATAGCTTCAATTAGGATTTTTTTCTAAATTATTGGCAAAGGTAGTAAGACTCCGCTTATTGTGTTTAGCACCACCTAGTGCAATTTTTCTTGGGATTCTGTATTTTTCAGAGATCCGCTTTAGTACGGTTTTCCTACAATAAAAGTGTAAACGCGCGAATTTGCTTTGGAATCACTCTTAGGTTGTTTTTCGGATGCAAATCAAAACGGTGCAATATTTAGAAAAATCTGCTTCTTTCTCATCTAGAAATAAGAATAAATTTCGAGTACCAAACGATATTTTAACAGGAAGATTGAATTCTGGTCGAAATGTTTAAAATCATTTACAGAGGATAACACTTGATATGATTATAGGATTTTCAGTCATCGGGTCATCATGTAAGGATGCAACAGTGTGCTTGCTCTATTGACTTAACAATGAATCTCGATTTTATCCTAGTTCTTAAAACGAAGCATTTCCTAATGAAACAAACGGATACTTAGAACCAGATCATAAAAATTATTACGTCGATCATAAAATTATGTCGACATATTTTTTAAATACATTTCTTGATTTTTAAGCAAATAACTTTTTACTTCCTTATCTCTTTGATGCCCATCACAAAAAAAAGGGAAACTCGAAATAAACTTATAAATAACTAAAATGCATGACAAATGAAAAATTTTGTTTCTTATGCAGAATTTTACAAAAGGTTTTTCGCAATAAATCCGTCACACGAAACAATGAGAGAAAAAGATAAAAAATACTGCGTGTGGATAAAAGAGCAAAAAGATTTATCAGTGTTTACAGACTTTTAGGTCAGTTACTTGAAGACACACACTAAAAATAATCTCCATAAATAAAATTTTGTAATAGAAACTTTAAAACCTGAAAAGATAAATGCTACGAAAATTAAATTTTTCACTAAATCTAGTTAATTTTTTTTTGTTTAGGTTCTCAATGATTTTCCAACAAACCTACGAACCTTTGCCAATAATCAGAGTAATTCATAATGATGTTATTTGTAGTAAATGACAATAAATAAAATAAAATAAATAAAAATATCGTCTGCAATAAAAACCAGCGGGAGTGTTCTCCCCTAAACTTTCTCGTATACTTCCCCGAAAAGGTGGCATTTCCCCTTCCCCCGCGTGGCTAAAAAACTTCGAACCTACTGTTACCCAGAATCCAATGACTATCAGAAGGTTTTCCATTATAGTGATTGCAAAATATCTAGGTAAAGAATCAAATTCAAAGAGATGCGTAACGATTTTCCTCTCTTACCGGCTCAAGGACAAACTGACGTAATTCGCTACTCCGTAATGAATTTCCTCTCCGTTCTTCCAGTACTCATGCGTGTGGAGATAACGGATTCTCTTCAAAAGTAAATTATACGAACCGACAGACAGTCAACCCTTTGACGAATTTGGCCCAACATTTTATGCGGACCTACATTCATGACGATAAAACTGTGTATAAAATTTTATCCATCTGGCTATTCAAGTTTTTGAGTTATAGTGTTCGCATGACTTCGGACATACAGACAGACAGACTTTCCGTTGACGGAGTTTGTCCAAAATTTGATAGAAACCTACAAATTAGGTTTAAAAACCACATATCAAATTTCATCCCTCTAGCTCTAATAGTTTTCGAGTTACCGTGTTCACAGATAGACAGACAGACATGATTCCAAAATTGTGTTTTTCGGACTCAGGGAGGTCTAAAACGTGGAGATTCGTCAAGATCTCGAGTTCGAATTTTTTGACGATTACAATACTTTCTCTTTGTATACGAGAAAGTAAAAATGAAATCATTTACATCCGAGGAGTTTACGAGGTCTCGGTGGTCTAGTGGCAAGGTCCCGACCTCGGGGCCGGAGGGTTCTAGGTTCGAGACCCGATTCCATTGAAGAAGGAAGTTAAACCTAGGGAGCTAAACCTTTTCCTTCTGATGTGGTGCGGAAGTTTGGAGAGGGGGTGCCTGCCCAGGCGTCGTCCTCATCATCTGGGCGTGCTTCAAAATGGCGGTGTCCGTACGGAGATTTTATATATGGATCAAAATGAATATAGATTTGGGCTAATCGAATTCGTTCCCATTTTGAAGCAACAAGTGGGCTATCTTGGACCTTTGAACTGCGGTCATACCTGACCAGCGGACGACACCTGAACCAGCAGTCTCCTTCTCCAAATTTCCAACCAATACCAGCATGAGAACGTTCGAGCCTCGGTGCCAGATTCAACTTCTAGACCTACATACATGGAGGATCTTTGTTCGAATCGGGTTTCGAGCTTGTAACTCGCCAGCCCGAAGCTGAGACTTGACCACCATGCCATCGAGTATCTTCAGACGAAGATAGGATATATTCCTGCTCATGGGATAAATAAACGAGTCAAACGCCCCTCGCCAATCCGAACCCACTGAGCATCTTACAAGTGGAGAAAGATCGTGATGTCGCAGCACAGGGCAAGATGTTAGATGCTTGAAGGACATGCACAGTTACGTTTGTCATGTGACTTTGACGTCATGTGTATTGCCTTTAATGCATTCTATTTATATAGCGGAAGAAATATGCTTAAAAAATTCGATAACAAATGCAAATGATTGTTGACAGAGTTAAAAGTAAAATTTTAGTCAGGAAAAAAGACGGAAATCTGACTAAAAATATTACGACAATTAAAGTTGGCATCACTCAACTAAAAATTGTTGAATAGTAAAAAGGAGGAATAAAAATACCGTAGAACCACGGGAACCCGAACCCCATGAATCCGAAATTTCGGATAAACCGAACATATTTTTGCATATTTTTGCGTATACAAAGAGAAAGTATTGTAATCGTCAAAACTCGAGATTTTGACGAATCTCCACGTTTTAGACCTCTCTGAGTCCAAAAAACACAATTTTCGAATTATGTCTGTCTGTGAACACGATAACTCGAAAACTATTAGAGCTACGGGGATGAAATTCGGTATGTGGTCTTTACACATAATTTGTAGGTTTCTATCAAACTGTGGACAAAATCCGTCAACGGGAAGTCTGCCTGTCTATATGTCCGAAGTCATACGAACACTATAACTCAAAAACTTGAATAGCTAGATGGGTAAAATTTAGTACACAGTTTTATCGTCATGAATGTAGGTCCGTATAAAAGTTTGGGCCAAATCCGTCAACGGGTTGACTGTCTGTCGGTCTGTATAATCGCATACTTGTTAAGCATTCGTTTCAAAACTGATCTCCACGCGCATGCGTACTTAGCAATTTCTGGTACCAAGCGGGAGGATTACGTCACTTTGTCCTTGAGACGGAGTTTGTGATAGATATGTTTTATCTCCTGTTTTGTTTTCGCTCGCTCGTATAATAGCGGATCTTGCTGGAGTGTGATGGAAAATAAATATTGCTAAGTTTTAATACATAGGCATGTCTTTTAATGTGATTCTTCACTTAAATATTTTACAATCACTATAATCTGCAATGAAAAACCTTCTGATATTCGTTGCATTCTGGATTACAGTAGGTTCGATTTTTTTTATCCACCCAAGGGGAGGGGAAATGACATACGAGAAAGTATGTATACGAGAAAGTTTAGGGGAGGCCACTCCAACTGGTTTTTTAAATTTTCTGAAAGATTTTAAATGAAAAATGAAGTAAAATAACAATTACGAATCAGAAACAAAGCCAATGTTTATTCCTAACTTAAAAGGAGTGTTCGGATTGGTGTTTAAGAATGAATACAGCACCTTAATTTGTCGAAACGAACTGAGATATTTTCTTTTTACCCTCAACTTGTTTGCCACTGTACCGTGCGAATCGCCGCGTGCTCCTTCCGTGCACCTTCACAGAGCACCCAGAGTCAATAATCTACTGCATTTGACAAATCAAGAGTATTTTACCGAATTTCCAGAATAATACAAATTCTCCGGAATCCGAAGAAGGTCAGCTCCAGTGAGTTCGAATTCCCTGGGTTCCACTGTAGCTTTCTTCAGAGGATTTCTCCAGAAGTTAGTTTCCGTTATTAACACCGGAAAACATCAAAATTGACGAATTAAATAAATAACTAATAGTAGAGTCGAAAATACATGATATGTTTTATTTTGCCTTTCCACAACATTTTAGATTTTTACGCTATTTGATTTTCCGTGTTCTTATGCATTCGACCAGTCTTTTGGCGCCGTGTTTGATTTATTTTTATCTTAAGTGTTGCATTTTTTTGTAAAATCTCAAGTGTGTATTTACGTTTTTAAACTTTTCAACTCCTGGTGTGTTTCTTTATTAGACTCGGTGTTTGCGTGTTTTGGATTTTTGACCCTTGCTTTTTGGAAATGAACTTCAAATTTTAAAAAATAATAATAATACGGCTTTTGGTGTCATAGTGTGTCTTAAAGTTTTGTGATTATGTGTTTTCGTGTTTAATTACATATACGTTTGCATAAGCTTTATGATTTTATGTATTCTCTGTGGTCTACGTTTTGCTTTCTAAGGCATTTTTTATTTTTTATTTACTCATTGTGACTTTTGTTCTTTGTGTGTTTGTCAGCACTCTGTAAATGGAGTTTTCTCTGTAGTGTGCTTTCTTTAAATAAAGTAAAGTAAAGTAAAAGTACTTTTATGCACTTTTGGAGGATTCTCATTTATGTCAATCCATAACATTGGCTGAGTAACACATAGGGATTTTTAAAAAATTGGAATAAATAAAAATTGGAAATTCCTTACTGCTGTTTAGTCTGAGGTTTTGAAAGTTTAAAAAGAATTATAAAAATATGAATTTCACTAATATTGCGCGAACGCCATTGCATATACCCGAAGCATTCGGTATCCAAGGCCGTTATTCTAATTACAAAAGAAGATAAATAAATTTAAAACCATTATGATTTTAAATAAAAAGAAGAAATATATGTTGTGAGATTCTCGAAGTTTTATCCTTCACTAACAGTACGCGCACGGCGTTGCCCGTGGAATCAGGACTTCAACAAAATAAAATTTAGAAAAACTCCCACAATGACAAGAAAAAGTTCTGAAAACAAAACAAAAGATACACATTATTGATTTTCCCGCTTATTTTTCTTCGCGCTAATGACATTTCAACTGTAGAAAAGCAATACAGAGTACGTTAATCCGAAACAATGTTAAAAAATTGCAACGTGAAAATGATTATTATACTGCAAGCAAAATATAAAATCGAATCCGAAAATAATAATCGCAGTCATTCAATTGAAGGCTATGACATCACCCTGCCCCGTCAGCCAATGAAATTGCCCGTAACGTTCCGGAGAGGTGTCGCGGGAGGAAGCCTCGCAAGAGGAAAAATATCTTTCAACTGACCAGGAAAAAATTAATTAAGAAAAAACGGGAAAGGATATTTTAACCGTTCTGTTTTAAATCCGACTGAACCTTTGCAGTTATAAGCTGAAAAAAATTGAAAATAATAGTGTTATTAGAACGTTGGATGCAGCAAATTTAAAAACGAAAACAAAACTTCGATGGCAAAACTGACTATTTTTTTAAAAAATTCTCAAAATTCAGTAAATTACGTTAAAAATTCAAAACTAATTTCATTAGAACGTAAATCGCGAGCTCTTTCCGATGGTGTATCTATTTTTGTCGTACAATTATCCGAAACCATTCTATTGAGAAATTAGTGCGAAAAATCACCCAAAACAACACAAAACATTAAATAAAAAAATTTCTCGATTAAATTTTAAAATTCCGGCTTCGAGGTGCATTGAGTCACCATTAAGACTAGCTGTGTGCCAAATTCCAAGGCTGTAAGTGCGATAAAATCGTCAGGATGCACCACACACTCTCACACACATACAAGCATTGCCTATTATAAGTATCACATCATGTAGATGAGTGCAAAAAAAATGAACTCTTACTCGATGCAAAAAAAAGTACTGATAAGGAATATAGAACGGCCTTGCTCAAACACTATACGACACAAAAAACGTCACGCCACTAGTTGAACGACCTTGAACGCTTCGCTTGGTAGTACTTGAAGTCGAATGCGATTTCGCGCGTTCAGCCTCACTTAAATATTCTGGAAGGGCAAAATTTGAGTTATTTCTTTTTATAAAATAGTAAATTTTCACACTGACCGCTTTTTTCATTCGGAAAAATTGCCTTTAAGAACACAAATGCCGTTAAATATATGGAAGGCAGAATCGATAAAATTTTAATAAAAAAAATGTTCGTGTCTTTTTTTACTTTCTTATTTGATTGCCTAAAATCTGGATTTTTCATCAATGAAATTTAGAACAGCTTCAGAACTTTTTACGTTTGCGTATGTTTTGTTTCTTCTCTGTGTTTCAGCATTAAATGTATTAAGGCATCGATTAAAATTTTTCTGTCAATGCGGTGAGGTTTTCAGTGGCGTACCTACATAAAATGCCGCCCAGGGCAAATACCGAAACTGCGCCCCCTCTTTTTTTTCTTTCGAAATGTGGTCCTCATTTTCTTCTCGGAATACCGGGGAGTGCAAAAATTAAAAACGCAAATAAACTTAAAAATTAACACATAAAACATTTTTGAGTTGATTGGATTTACAAATTCTTTAACAAAATTTCGCTAAATTTTCACAGAAAACTTGGTGCATTCTAACTTTAATGCTTTAAATATGGCTGAAATCAGAAAATCAAAGTTTTTTGTAAGAAATTTTTGATGTATTAGAAAAATATAAATAAAAGGTGCATTCCATTTATCTCGTGTTCGAAAAATAATATAAAATGTCTAAAAATCTCTTAATCAACCGAAATAAAACCCCAACACATATACGAATAAAAATGAAAAAATTATATACATTACTTGTTTGCCCATAGACAGTATATAAAAACTTTAAACATTGAAGTAAATCTTTTGCTAATACAGATAAAATCACATAAAAGCCTTAGTCTCTACTAATAATAAGGGAGAATGTGTGTGTCCGTCTGAGTTTTTAATTTCATTGATGGGAGTTCGGGTCGTCAAATCTCCGAAACATAATATTACTTGTAATTTTGTCGCAGCTTGAGGTTTCCGGGTTGTAAAAATAACTGTGTCGTTAAGAGTTTTTCACGCTTTTTTGAAACCATTTCAATTTTTAAGAATTTTGGGAAAAAGAGCTTCAAAAAAACTTACTTTTCTTTTAAATACAACCAATTGATTCCTCAATTTTGCGCCCCCTGGAAATTGCGCACAGGGCACGCGCCCCACCTGCCCCATCCTACGCCACTGGGGGTTTTTCGTCAGTGATGCACAATTATGTATAAATAATGCTTTATCTTAAATCAACCAATCGGCCTACGTAATATTTTTAATATGCCTAGTTTATCCTCCAGACGAGATGTTTCTTGCGTTCTTTTCTTTTACGAAGTTATTAATGGTTCAATTGATTGGAATGATATAATGAGCTCAATAGATTTCGCTGTGCCCGCCAGATTCTTAAGAAACCAGAGTTCCTTTCCAAATTTAGATTCAAAATTTAATTACATTAACAGGTTCTCGTTATATAGGTTTTATAAAATTTTTAACACGTCCTCTGATGAACTTGACATTTTTAATATGTCTCTTGCTGCTTTTAAGTCGAAATGTTTGCATCTTTTAAATACATGATATGTTTTATTTTGCCTTTTTACAACATTTTAGATTTTTACGCTATTTCATTTTCCGTGTTCTTATGTATTCGACCAGTCTTTTGGCGCCGTGTTTGATTTATTTTTATCTTAAGTGCTGCATTTTTTTTTAATCTCAAGTGTGTATTTACGTTTTTAAACTCCTGGTGTGTTTTTATTAGACTCGGTGTTTGCGTGTTTTGACTTTTTGACCCTTGCCTTTTGGAAATGAACTTTACATTTTTTTTAAAAAATACGGCTTTTGGTGTCATAGTGTGTCTTAAAGTTTTGTGATTATGTGTTTTCGTTTTTAATTATATATACGTTTGCATAAGTTTTATGATTTTATGTATTCTCTGTGGTCTACTTTTTGGTTTCTAAGGCATATATATTTTTTAAATTTATTTTTTATTTACTCATTGTGACTTTTGTTCTTTGTGTGTTTGTCAGCACTCTGTAAATGGAGTTTTCTCTGTAGTGTGCTTTTCTTTAAATAAATAAATAAATGTATAAAGAGTATTCGATCTGTAAAAATAAAGTTAAAAAATTCCATCAGCGAATAAGAAAGTTCGTTAACAGAAGACAAAAACTTTGATATTTGGAAGTCTACTTTAACAAATATTTTTTTCTACCCGATTTTAGTGCCATTTTAAAGCATGTTATTAGTACATTAATTACTGGCAATAACATCAAAACAAATTATTTTATTGAAATGAAAGTTTTGTCTGCCCTTTACATAAAATTTCCAACCATATACTCTCTTTAAAAAATTCTTTTAAAATAAACATCCGTCGAGCCGGAGTCGAACCAGCGACCTATGGATGCCAGCAAGTAACCCTCTACAGTCCACCGCTCTGCCAACTGAGCTATCGACGGCTTGCGGTGCCTTCCTCCAAGAAACTACATGAAACGCGCTCGTGGAATATCTAATTAGGAAGAACTGGAAGAAGTGACGAATTTTCTTTTTCATTCTTACGTTCAGTTTGATGAGGAGAATTCTTCTTCTGTGTTTTGTCAGATTTTTAATACTGTCAAAACGTGAAGCAGCATAAACCTTTTTGTTTTACTTAACATAGGCATGATATGCATGTCTATAATTTAGTTTAATTCAATTAACTGCCAAACATAACGAAAACATGAAAAAAGGCAAAATGATCGAAATACATAAAGAATCCGACAGATGGACTTTTTTCAATGTTTTACCCACCTGCGGAGATTCTAACATATTAATTACCACAGGACTTTTTTCATTATGTTTGGGGGCCGTCCACAAATGATGTCACGCTTGGAGGGGGAGGGGGTTAGGGGCTGTCCATAAATGATGTCACACTTTTTTTCAATATTTTTGACCCCTCCCCCCTTTGTCACAAAGTGTCACACTTCACCATACCCCCTCGCTCCCCCTTGTCACATGTCACACTATATTACATAAATATAAACTTGCAATTCAGAAACAAAGCACTACGTTTTAGATCATATTTCAAATTTTATTTTTAAACTTTAACTATGTGTTTTAATGACATTTGTGAGCGTAACAATAATAATGATTATATGTGTACTTATTTTGTATGAAATAAGATTAAGGTTTACAACAGGAAACCTAATTAATATACAATAGTAATAAAATATTAATATAAAAGAGCAGTTGAAAACAGTAGTATTTTGGAATTTGATATATTTTGCTTTAAATCTTATATGTACTTTATGAACACAAAATACTCTTAAACAGATTGAATTTTAAGAAAAAAAACGCCTCAATAAGATCAACCTGTTTGTGCCACCACCAGTTCTACCACTCACCCAGGTGGGGCGACGTATCTTTTGTTCGACATTTCAAGGGTGTGACAGGGGGAGGTTTGCTTAATGGTGAAGAATTTCTGCCGCACCACATTCTCAGAACCTACCCTGAATGCCTTTTTGAAAAAGAAAGGAATATAAGTGAAAAAAATCACATGAAAGTTGTTTTAGCCCCGATTAAAAAATACCCTCAAATTCTGGTAATTTCAAAATAACTCCAAAATTTGATCTCCTGATTTTAAATGTTTTTATTTTAACCAAAATGTGTGATGTCACACTTCTTGTTACCCCCTCCCCTCCCCTTATCACAAACTGTCACAATTTCATGAAAGTCCCCTCCCCCCCTCCAAGCGTGACATCATTTGTGGACGACCCCAGTGGCGGACTGGCGAGGTTGCCAGCTTGCCCGATGGCAAGTGGGCCCCCTTTAACAGAAGACAATTTGGGCCCCCAGGAAATGTGGGAGAGAAAAAAAAAGAACTCTATAGTAAACTTTTCTAATTCAAATAAATGAAATAGTCCTGTACCCAAGGCGAATGTTTCAGCGTTCCAGAACAGTCATTGGGATTTATTGCCGTCGTAATTCGACCAGCCGAACAGCGGGTTGTCGAATACCGACCCAAGACGCATATGCAATTACAACTGTAGGAATTGTACTGAGGTCTCTGTCCACTTCCTTTGACCTTCCGACCATTTACAGATGTTTCTCCAGAATGTTGCAGCCACCGCACAAACCCTCGAGCAGGCTACCTCTTCTGTGCAAAATCGAGCTGCAATACTCATTAAGAATTTTTGTTGGTTTTGGAAGCCCCCGGAAAGACGGGAGGAATTACATCCCTTTGCGCAGAAAAGGTGCGGTTCTTGTGAGAGATGGCTATAAGAGGAGCTTTTCTCTTTCTTTTCTGTAGTTTCATTTTACTGTCATAAATCTGACAAACAAGGGCTGACTAAGACACCAAATGACATCTATGAAAAGACGAAACTCACGCTTTTCTTTATACGTTCGGGGGAGTTTTCGTTTAGAAGAGTGAAGGGGCCACTGTCTTATTGGTCTGTCTTTCATGGAAAATAATTGGTGAGAAAAGTGCTATTTCTGTTTTCAGTCGGAAGAGAGTAAAGACATATTTAGCGTATCTTGCAAAAGGAAAGAAAAAAAATAAGAGGTAAGCTGAAATTATCATTTCTCTATTTTTACATTGTTCCTGCAGTATTTAACACTAGCTGCATTCGGCTACCAACTGACTCGTCCATCTTATTAATTATCTTAATTTGATTATATTAACAAACTTTAAATTCGCCAACTTATTTAATTTTTGTTAAGTTAAAAGTATTAATTGCTACAAAAGACCGAGAAACAAAATAGTTGTGCGAAGAAAAAAAAGAAGAAAAACAGTAGATAGGAAATGTATTAGCATTTGAGATAAATTTTGATGCAGTATGTTTTTATGTCTAATGAAACTAATGACATAAGTCTTTACATTCAGCTGTTAAAAAGTCTAAAAAACACGAGATTCAATGAAGATTATTTTTTTTTTAATTTTGCATAATTATAATCCACAATTATTGCGCATTATTAAGCTTATTAAAAAGTGAAAATTTAACCTAATCATATCAAATAAATGAATTACATAATCTCCAGGAAGATTATCTTGCCTTAAGTGGAAAGATGAGCTTAACGTCATTGCTGAAAAGTAAATTTATTAAAATAACATAGAAAATCTATCAAAAACTAAATTTATTTGAAGAAACGAAGAAAGAAAGAAAAAGACTCGACTTAAAGAAAAAAAAAGCTGGCAAAACAATGAAAATGGACAGCATTTTAACACAACAAAGGAAGTTTTTTACATTATAAGGATGTATTTTGTACAAATCTATAGTTTTACTCGATCTTTATGAAATTTAGCACACATGCTCTTCAAAAAAAGATGAAAATAATTGTTCAACTTTTTGAACTCCAGAAGCAAATTAAAATTTCAGTTACTTAAAAATTAAGCAAGATTTTGGAGTTTTTTCGCAATATGTTTAAAGAATACTACACTGTAAAAAATATCCGTTTTTTTTCTCGGACTTTTCCCATATATTTGACGGTTTAAAGCTGTTTTGTTGACAAAACGGTTTTTCACCGTTTTCCGCTCCAGCCATAAACGGTTTAAAACCGTCAGTGCAAATTCTATTTTTCATCATACGGTATTGCGGAAAGCAATACCGTACATTACCGTACATTTAAGAAAAGGGAAAGTTATCGTACAGAAAGTACGATAACTTTCCCTTTTCTTAAATGTAATTTTATTGCATTCATTTCATGTTTAAATAGTGTTCCATCTCCGTAACCTTAAAACACGTGTTCTGGCAATAGTTGATTTTTACACTACTAGGTGGCGCCATTAGAGCTATAGTGACTTTAAAACTCAAATAGATTATTTTTACTTTATTTTATGAAGTCCCCGGTGGTCTAGTGGTTAGAGCGACTGCCTTGTATTTCTATGAACGCGGTTTCGATCCCCGGCTCGGAATTCAACTCGAACAGAAGGAGAAAAACAACTCAACTCAGTCGATGACGTCACTTACTTCGATGACTTAATTTTTACGGAGAAAACTTAATTTCATACGGTAAAAAACCGTTGTGACTACGGAATTACTTCGTAACTTTTACGGGAAAAACTTGTTCCTGTATGGTAAAAAACCGTTGTGCCTACGGATTTACTTCGTAACTTTTACGGTTTCGCACAACCAACCCAGCTGCCAGTTTAAAACCGTAAATTTTACGGGATTTCTTTTACAGTGTATCTAACAAAATGATTTTTGAATTACTTATAATTCAAAAATATCTTTTTAATGATACCAATTTAATTACAAATTACTGAAACATTACCAGTACAAATTACTAAACTTTAAATCATTCCAAGAAGTTTGTTTTAAAGGATTTTGGCTCTTTCAACAGATGCCTTACTAATGGGCAGCACTTCTCCTTCATACTTTACCGCTAAAACAGTATATGAAATATTTAACTTCTGGAATTTAAAATCAAATAACTTTAATCCTAATTTCGTTATTTTAAACGTAGAAAATTAAGGGGTGTTAAATGGGATTTATTTTAAAGACGCGGAAAAATAAAATACATAATAAAAAATTAAATTAAATGTATAATTATTAAATATTATAGATTTAAATTAATATAATTAAACATAAAAAAATAAATATAAAATTCAATAAAAAATAATATATACGAACTAAAATATTATGATTGTAGATATGTGTGGGCCCTCACTGACTCCTGGCAACCACTATTTTCAGACCCAGTCCGCCACTGGACGACCCCTTAATGAAACTGTGACAGTTTGTGACAAGGGGGAGGGAGGGGGTAACAAGAAGTGTGACATCACACATTTTGGTTAAAATAAAAACATTTAAAATCAGCAGATTAAATTTTGAAGTTATTTTGAAATTACCAGAATTTGAGGGTATTTTTTAAATCGGGACTAAAACAACTTTCATGTGATTTTTTTCCACTTATATTGAAAAAAAGGCATTCAGGGTAAGTTATGAGAATATGATAGCATCAGAAATTCTTCACCATTAGAAGAAAACCTCCCCCTGCTCATAAATGTCATTAAAACACATAGTTAAAGATTAAAAATAAATATTGAAATATGATCTATAACGTAGTGCTTTGTTTCTGAACTGCAAGTGTATGTTTATGTAATATAGCGTGACATGTGACAAAGGGAGGGGGTCAAAAATATTGAAAAAAAGTGTGACATCATTTATGGACAGCCCCTTGGTAGTTTATTAAATTATTTCATTGTTTTGTTGTCTTGGAAGTTTGTTGCATTTTGCGAACTCCAATTACTTTGTATGAATTTTATTAATTTTTCATCAAATGTTTTTAGTATATTAATTAGTTTGTTTAGTTTAGTTATATTAATATTCCGTTTAGAAACAACACAAGGACTATTTTGGGACGGAATTCGTGCTTTTCAACCTCTGTCAGGTGACGAACACGATCTGAGCTGTCACAAGGTTACTAGACGCCGTCACAAATAAACAAAGTAGGCAACTGACTAGAGGGCCGCGTAACTTTTTTTGGGGGGGGCGACGTTTTTTTCTGCATCATTTTCAGGCAATTCCATTTCGTGAGTTCATTTAATTTATAAACTAAATGAAAAATTAATTAATTAATTAAATTAAATTTATAAGAGTCGTGTACTGGAACTTATTCAAATTAAAATGAAGTTTCACTTAAATTTCAGAACATTTTTTTCTCCAGTTCGTCGACTCACTCAACAGTCCTGACGAACCTGGTATTTCTAATGTCTAAAATAAGTTTCGTAATTTTTTTCGCCATTTTTTGAAAAAAAAAATACTTTTAAACTTAAATTTTACTTTTAAAAAATTTGAAATCAGAACTCTCGAAGATGACCAGCGACGAAATATTTCGTTATTTCAGTTTGCCTTTAATATTTGTCACTTTAAAAAATGTTTTATAGAGATTAAATGAAAATTAATAAAAAAGTATTTCGATTTGGAAGTTGTGAAAAGGAAAGGGGGTCCCGTAGCGTATATCAGTGGCTGTCTCCCCATCCCCACTTTTCGCGGGAAAAATTAAATTTTTATTTCATTTTAGATGCTTAAAACCAGGAATTACAAAAAATAACCAGCGGGAGGGTTATCCCCTCAACTTTCTCGTATACTTCCCCCAAAAGGTGCCGTTTCTCCTTCCCCCGCGTGGCTAAAAAAATTCGAACCTACTGTTATCCAGAATCCAATGACTATCAGAAGGTTTTTCATTATAGTGATTGAAAAATATCTTGGCAAAGAATCGCACACTGCTAGGTTTCACTCTTGCCGTCTCAAGGACAAACTGACGTAATTCGCTCCTTTCGCGTGCACAGACGATTGCTTCCGTACGTATGCGCGTGGAAATAACGGATTTGACCCAAAATTTTATACGGACCTACATTCATGACAATAAAACTGTGTACCAAATTTTATCCATCTAGCTATTCAAGTTTTTGAGTTATATTCGGTATTTATTTCAAAGGTATCTTTTTGTATTCAATCGATGATTCTCTACAACTTTGTAATTCACTTTTTCTTCTATCTCGTACAGTTTTAGAGATAATAACGCTAACTCCACCGTTTTCCACCAGGTGGCGCTGTAAGTGGCTTCATCCAGTAGCGCATAGTCACTTTACCATGCCTAGACACCACTCTTATGAAGATATAGCTGCAGCCATTCGGTAGTTAAAAGGGTGGTAAGGGACTTGAATAGGCACCCTGTATAATGTGTCAGTTTAATCGACTCTGTTGGTTTTTGTCGCTTCGTAGAAATCATAGTAGCTTTGCGAATTAAAAAGTAATGTAGGGAAGAAAACTGCTGCTATTTGCCCTTTGAAAAAAGATACATATTTTGCAAACGATTCAAAAAAATATTAAGTGCAGTGGGATCGGCTCATTTGAAGCTGACAGAATAAAATTAAGAATTAGATTTATCCAAGAATTCGAGTTAAGAAAAACTGAGTAAAACCAGCAGGAGTGGTCTCCCCTAAACTTTCTCGTATACTTCCCAAAAATGTTATCATTTTCCCTCTAACTAGGGTTGCCATACGTCCCGTATACTATTTGTCCCGTTTGCTTCCTAAACTCTGAGTCGTTATAATTTTAAAATGACCAGTGCCCATTTATATGATTATGTGTAAAAGGAAAATGATAACAATTAAAAAAATTGCGTAAGTTCTCAATTTTTACGCGCGCTGAGATACCACAACTTTACATAAAGTTTTTTTTGGAACGAAATCTTACTACAAATATCATGCAAGATTTCACCATACCTTCCATCTGGAAAATGTCAGAACGAAGTTTCGGGTTCAGGGGGTTGCCATAATTTCTGAAGCTACAATTCTTCGTAGACCGCCAAGGTCAAAAGCCAACTATACTAACTTGAGTAAAATAAGCGAAACGCTCGCTTTTTAAATTTTGCTTTATTTTTCTTATCGATCGTTTGCATACTAGAATTTTGGAGATATTTTAATATCATGCATGTAGAAAATTCAAAGGACCAGAGAAGAATTCAAATTGTCGACGAATACGAATTCAAAACCTTCGAATTAGCCAAGCTCTGCTGTATTTAAAATAGATTCCATAACACTCAGAATTCCGGACTAATTTTAACATCATCAGAAAGGAACAGAATAAAATGAACTTTCTTATTAGACGTTTCGCTTAATTAATCTTTAATAATAATAATATAGTAGATAAAAGTATTGTAACTTAATTTGATAATAGCAAACCATCTTATTTGGGACAGATAAGAGATGAAAAAGCGCAGCGTTTCAGACTTACGTTCTTTAAATAGCACATTGAGATAAGAATTAGAGTATAATTACTTCTTTCCTGTTTGTAAATAGTAAATCTACATCGCTTAATTAATCTTTAATAATAATAATATAG